>VDFB02028697.1:0-66958 GCA_007258455.2 Sequoia sempervirens
TATGAATTTTGGACCATTTCCTATATTTTAGGTCATTAGTTGTGTTATCACAGAATCTAGCAGCGCTTGTTCCACGGATAACCCCCCTATGAAACTTGTTTGTTTCCTAGGATTCGTGAAGTTCAAGCACACATAATGATGTGATTTTCAAGCCACCTCAAAATGCGTTCCATAGTCTCAAATGTTTGTTTTGAGCGTTCCCCTATGTTCACCTCGCAAAGAGCTTCGAGACGAGCCCCTTCACGAAGTCTCACTGTTCGTACTTAGTGAATTGTGAAAGATGCAGTAGCACTGAAAAAGTGTGCTCCTCATCACAAGCCAAAAATTGGCTAAGTATAAAAAGTGCAGGGGCGCTGATTTTCAGCGCCCCTGCATGAAAGTGAATTCTTAAAAGTGTAATAGCGCTGAAAAAGTGCGCTATTACACTTTTTACCCAGACTTAGTATTTTTCTGGCCTTGGCGCGTTTCTTCATGCGTTTTACATCTCTCGCTTATCATGCCATTTTTTGTGCTTAAATTTATTGCTCGACTTGTGTTAGGATTTTGGGTTTCCCATTTACTTAAAAGTGTTTTATTTCTCCTTTTTCATTGTTTATGATCTTCAACTTCATTTCTTCATGTTGGGCGGGTTCTCCTCAAACTGCAAATCACATTTTTGAGAAATCTCAAGTTCCTTTCAAGCAAATTTCACGTTTTCTCTTGGTAGGTCGTTGTCCTTACTTTCTCTCCATTTTTCTTCGTTATTTTGTGCACGATTTAGAGGTTTGCATATGCGTTTTTATTTATCTTTGTTTCCTTCTCACGTTTTTTTTTCCTTATCCCACGCGTATTCTTTCTCTCCATTCACGTTTCTTGGTCTTGGGTGTTCTTCCCATGCTTCCTTTTCATGGCGTTTTTGTGTGGGATTCTCCTCTTACTCACGCGTTTTTCTGTACGCCCTCACGCAATGGAACTCTTATGATTTGTTTTGCCACACATTTTTCTTTCTATGCTCCAACGTTTTTGTGTTATTGTCTTCCATCGTCGCCCTTTCAATCATGTTTTGGTGCGAACATTGAAGAAACTCATATTTTGTGAGTAGAATTCCTTGGCTCTTCTCCACATTTACAATGGCGGTGAAATGAACTTTAAGTGCAACTCCATACACGAAAACAATTTTTGACTTCAAGCGTTTCATGTTTCAAAAACCCCAAGCGCTGTTTTTAAGCATCATTACATTTGTTTTCAGAATCATATTTTCAAATGCAGAGGTGCCGAAAAGTGCGCCCTGGCATATTGAATTTTATTCTAACATTGAAGTGCAGGAGCGCTCTTTTTCAGCGCCCCTGCATCAAAGTCTGAATTCCCTAAAGTGTAAGGGCGCTGAAAAAGTGTGCCCTTACACTTTTCACAATTTTTTCCAGAAGTTCTTCAAACTTGCCCGTTTCAGTTCTGAACGTCGCTGCTTCCATTTTGTGCATCGTTTTGCGTGCCTCTCCATCCGCTCCACACTTGCTCATTGTCGTGGCTTGTTTCGCACATTCTCATGCTATTTAATGACTAATGTTTGTTCTGGCTCAACACTCTGCAGTCTCTTTTCAAAGACCTTCAAAGTTGAGTGATCAAAGTTTCAGTTGTTCTTGATGACTGCCAGTAAACCTCCGTCTTCTTCAAAAGCGAAAGGCAAAATGAAGTATAAATATCAAGGTGTCTATCCACAGAGTGTAGTGGTCTCCAAGGTGGAAGAAATAAAAGACACAGAGGTTGGCCATCAAGAATTGGTTGATTTTGCAAAGCAAACTGAGATGAAGCCTCTTCCTGACCCGATGAGAGCAACTGTACATAGTAACCTGCATTTGGTAGCTATGTTCCCTACAGCTGCACACAATACGGAGTTTGTTCTTCAAGTGGCATCTCACTACATAAGGGAAAGTAGAAGTGTGACCGATTCTTCTAGGCACGAGATTTTAAGACTCGACCCTGATTTCTTTGACATTGTGTTTAAAGTCCCTCATATGGAGAAATACATTGATATCTCTATACAAAAAGCACAAGAAGTCTTTGACGCTGATCCTAACAAGGCTAAAAACCTAATAAATACTCAATGGTTGAAGAAGCCTAGACAATTTGTTTCCAGATGGCCAAAGGGACTCTTGCGAAGTGATTTCAAGGATGACGTCAAAGATATGATCACATTTTGAAGCAGAGTAAAAGGCTTTCCAGAATCGTCCACTTTTCATGATTGGATGTATGAATACATCAGGATTATAAGAAGACAAAAGGTGCACATTGACTTGGGCAAACAGATTAGTGATGAAATACATGAGCAACTGATCAATGTGCCTTCCACATTAAAATTCTATAGGACTTCTTACCTAGTGTACGTAGCAGCTGTAATGAGACAATTTCCAGGTCTATCCACAAATGGAAATCGGATGTTGGTACCTATGTATAAATTCTTCTATCAACTGGAATTGAAAGAAAGCTTCCATCATTTCAGGCGGGTTACTGATGCTTTCTTCGCACCTTTTCTTTTCAATTTTGATCCAGCTCTCGAGAGGAGAAGGGTATCTGATGAGGCCTATAAGGCGGTAAGTAAAGTTCGGTGTTTATTTCTACAATTCCCAACGTTTACTTATTTAAGAGTAGGGTGCTACACTGGCTGCCCTTACATGCTGCCATGTTATCCTTCGGATAAGTGGGTTCTCATGGAGATGTGCAGACAACTGATTTTAGTGCATAAAGAACGAAGGAGTAACCACAAGCGTGGATTCAAGTTCCCATTGACAATCGACAGATATACTATCCCGACTGTGCAGAAAGCCAAGTTTGTTTATGCTGAGATGCAAATCATGACAATCAAGACCTACAGGTATAGGTTTGATTTTGATTACCAGGATGTCAGAAGGCAATTACAAAAGGGTCATCATCACAGATACCGTTTTGAAGACATCTGGGCTGATAGCAGTGATGAAGCCATTCGCAAAATGGACTATTGCAGGTTGATTGTGGAGCAAATTAGAGACCTTGATATTGCCGACTTACCAGAGGATTTTACAGATTCAGGCGATATCATGAATGCTGTCTATGATGAGCAAGAGGTTTCTAGAAGGCCGTTGCCTACAGTTCAATGGTCTAGGAAAGAAATTACCAGCATAAGAGAAAGATTGAAGCCAATCCTAGCCAACACTATAGAATGGTTACATAAGCATGGTTTTGAAATGAAAAGTTTCATAACAGATTTGGAAGGAGAAGAATCAGAAGTAGAAGCTCACCAACAGCAAGAACTCCGCATGAAGAATAAATCAGCGGCTGTTCCCACTTCTTCACGAAGAGGTCCCAGGATCAAGTTTACTGTTGGCAAGAAAGATACCCAGTCCGTCCTAGAAGGAGAAACCACAGAATCCGATCCATCTCGCTCTAAAGGTAAAAAGTCCATTCCAGAGGAGATAGATTCCGATGAAGAAGGTACTTCCAGTGACCAATCCGTTGAAGATGAAGACTCAACAGAAGCAGGCTCCGATGCATAATAGGTTTCTGAAAGCGGGCAAGAGTCTTAAGAGGATTCTAAAGAAGAATCTGAAGGTGATTCCGAAGGTGAACCAGGATTGCAAAGACAAGAGGGTGATCAACAGGAACCCAGGCATGATCAAGAAAGAACGTCTCCACCTGAGAATGTGGTGTTGGCGTAACAACTAGCACCTCTGGAGTAAGAGTTGGTACGGACAGCTATGCACACTACACAATGAGTGCTCTTCAAATTAGGAGGGGAAGCTCCCTCGTTGTGCTTTAACAAAAACGTTTGTAAAGGGAAAAAGTAATCTAAACTATCTCCTGTCTTTTTGTCTCAGCTGTAGAGGTACAAGGCTTTCTCGAAAACTATATACGTTGCAGCTGAGTATTTTCTGGTTTCGCAGACTACTAACTACAACTAGGCTAAGTACTTAAAATCTATCCAGTTTCCTCAAGAAAACAGAGCATGAGGAAATGGAGCAAGGGTAACTATCTGACGATAAGCTTGGTACAGATTCACAACGTGGGGGCAAGGTGGCACAACTATTTGCTTGTCTGAATGAGCTTATTGGAAACAACAACACACGATAAACCGCATATAGATTCTTAGCTTGGAGGCAAGGTGGCACAACTATCAGCTCAATCTGAATAGGTTTATTAGTCACACATCAAACGATAACCAAGTGCAGATTCTCTACTTGAAGGCAAGTTGGCACAATTATCATCTCAATCTGAACAAGTTTATTGAGCACAAAACAGATTTATCTAACTAAGGAAAGAATTTACCATTATAATTGCATGAAACCTATGTGGCATAACAATTAATGACAATAGCAAAAATGCATGAACAGATACAGAACGAGCAATATTGAAGGCAAGGTGGGCACATCATATATTTCTCTCTCGTGCAAAAGTTATGTTCAAATGAGCAAAAGCTCTTATTTATAGACATCGAAAGGTGTAGGGAACCCTAAAATCACCTTGAGTCAACTACAGTCTTGCAATGCATGCAAGATTTACTGCTAAGCCCTAATAAAGCAAACTATATAGTTAACTGGAAAACTACCATTAGTTAACCGAAACATCTAATCTAAAAATGGACAATTGTGCAAGCATGCACATCCTTATTGAAAGCATGTTAACTGGAACACTACCATCAGTTAACGTAAACCCTAATATGTAACTCCAAGTAAATAAGGCTGATCTCAGAATAGATATGCATGAGGTGAGACAACGAGTTAACTTGAGAAAGTAACGCCAAGTTTAACTCCTGTGTGTAATGTCTATTCTGAGAGGTGGGAACTGAAGTCTTTTGAATGTGATCTCGAGCAACCAATCCCTCAACGAGATTGTTAACTGTATCACTGTCTGGAGCTATGACGCTCTGCCGAAGTATGTATGTCTGTGCAGCATGTCCTCACCAGCTGTGATCTGGGACTGAAGTTCTCCTCTGCTTCTCGTTGCTTCATCAAACAATGCTGACATGACTGTAAGCTGACTAATCTTACAGCCATCGGTCTCCCCATTGAAAATGGTATGAATGAGTGCCTGGAGCTCTGACTGAACATCGATAAGCTCAACGTAGGCACCACCCTCAATCTGATATCGACACGGTAGGTGAGAAACTAAGGTTCTCACAAACCGGAGTGCACTAGTAACGTGCTCTCTACTCTCAGCCAACTCTGACGCCAAAGTCTCCTCTATCTTTGCCTTGAAAACCAACTGTGTTTTCCAAGAGTAGACAGCTTCTTTGTCTTCTACATCTGTGACTGCATCATATGCCATACTCAGGTGAGCAATCATAATCTCATCTCGGGGTCTACAAACCGCCAAGTCTTGCTCCTCATCTTGGAGACGTAGACGGAGTTCTCGTGCATTGAACCGCAACTGATATAACTCTGTGAGCATAGAACGGCCTCCAACAATGAACTCCTCCCATTCATCCAAATGCTTGCCATATGCAACTAAGTGATTAAGTTGCCCTTGTTCTACTGGGGGCTCAAGCATCGGTGGAAGTGTGGCGGTAGCATCTGACCTATGTACAAGGCTAGAAATATACTGACGAAGTTGTCTGATTTCAGCCTTGAGGGCTGCCTTATCTTCTCCGTCTTTCAGCATTCTATCCCTGGCACTGTTTGTAGCAACCTGTAGGAGATCAACCTGAGTTTGGCGTGTGCTACGACCAAGGTTGACTGTGATAACCTCAAAGTCCTGAGATTCTAACTGAGCCAAGCTCTTCCCCTGTGGAGGTACAACAGTCTCAACCACGATCTCCATGTCAGTATTCCTCTGTACGTGGACCATGTTCTTGATCCTCTTGTCTGGCGCATCCTGATAAACCTAATCAAAATCTAAATGATTAAGAACATAGGATGGCTGCCTCCTCTTCCTTCCCAGCTGAGCTTCGATCCAAGATTGGTCTCGGCTAATGCTACTGGAAGGGTCTGTACTAGCAACAAGAGGCTGTGACGAGAGTGAATATACAGAAGAGCTACTGCGAGGTGGCGAGTCCAAGTCCAATTCGATATGAATTGGGACTGGTGACTGCTCTGGAACTGCTGTAGGAACTGGAAGCTGAACCTCAGGCACTGGTGAATTGTGAACTGTCGTCTGAACTGGCTCTGCAATAGGCTGAGCGATAGGCTCCGTGTGTGTTAATGGCAGGCGCCTTACCTTTGAATTGTTTGGTGCTTGATTCCTCTTGGGAGGATTACTCCTCTTCTTTTACTTGGGTTTCGACGAGGAAGGTAGCAAAGGATCCACCACTGGCGGCTCTGCTCTAGGCACACTTACCCTCCTGGTCTTCTTGCTGTCGAGGTAAAGTATACTGTTTTGAATAACTCTACTTGACCTCTCCTTTACAGTTGCGTATTCCTTGACGTACCAATCAACTGCTGGCAATGGCAGTGTGTCAACCTGCTTTCTGAAGAATTGAGGAAGAACTTCTCCCTTATCATCTGACAAACTTCCCACATCTTCTGACAAGAAAATAGAAATCTGTGAGAGAGAGAAACGACCATAGCTACGTCTGCGAACCTCGAAGTCATCTGCGCAATTTGCCCAGTAATCTTCCATAGAAGGCTCATGATACGTGCGTGTAGCAAGGCGAGTTGTGTAATGACCTGAAAGATCATAAGCACGTGCTTCAACAAGATACTTGAGATGATATTTCTCGAGCTCCTGTCCTGCAATTCTGGCATCAATAGCCGCCTTGCACCAATACATTCCAAACTGAAAAGGAAAATTGATAGATGGTCTATGCCTGTGGCGTAAAAGACGATGAACATCATGCATCTGTCTCAGGAATTCCATAAAGACTATCTTATCCGAAGGATAACGTGGAAGCATAGCTGGTTTTCCTGTAAAACCATATACTCGGATGTAGGTGTATGTTGGGAACTGAATAAACCAATTTGCCCAACCATCCATCGCTGCCCTAGCAACTGCCGAGATACGAAAATGCAACTCCCGGTCCAAGTTTCTCACTGTATAAGTCAGGAAAGCCTCATGAACACGCTTGAAGTGACGTTCAGCTTTGGTGAACTCAAGCTGATCATAATATTGATAGACCTTTTGAACACTGAGAATACCCACGGTGTTTAGTCCTCAGAACTGACCCTGATAAGCGATCAAGTACACGAGATACAAACACATGTGAAACTCATGGGCAACCAAGAAACCGGTGATCTGCTTGTGGAGAACGTCGCTGATGAAGGATGCCCAGTCATAATGCTCCTGCCGAGATATGATGTGACCAATAATGTAATACATCCAAGGCTGGAAAACATTTGCATGTGGCTGACCTGAGACACGATTCAAAAGTGTGATTAGAATCGCATATTCATCCTTGTATTCACCACGACCCACATTGTTTGGCAATCTGTTCCTCGCTTGTTTTAACCATCTTTCTGCCATCTTATTCTGACATTTGTCCGCATCAGCATTGAATGCCTGCTCACATTGCTCCATGGAAATAACAAGACTGTTCGAGTATTGAGGTATGCCAAAACTCCTTTCAATGTCCAAAGGCTTGAGACTGCAAATAACACGTCCATCAACTGACACTACCTCACGAGTAGTAGAATTGTAATTCTTAATACAAGACATCACGAACTCAATACAGTGAACGGAGATAGGTATGGAAGAGGCCTCTAACAACCCGGACTGCTAAATGTTCTGAATGATCGAACCTCTAATCTTGATTGGATCCAAGACTGCTTTTGGAAGCACTTTATGAAGATTCGTCTCAACTGTCTTGATGAAGTCATGAGTGAGAACTGTCTTGGTCCTATATTCGAGCTGAGTGTACTGCATTCTAAAAAACTCGCCTGTTGACTGTGAACTTGACTATATTCTGACAAGATTTCTGGGAGCTAAAAATAGCCTGCGAGAGTTAAAAATAGCCTTTTCGGAAAAGTTATTTTTGGCGAAAATCTGAAATATGGGTTTTGTCCAAAAAAAGATTCTAAGACAACCCAAAACGTCAAAAATGCGAAAATATGACTTCTACTTGACCGTGCAACGAATTTTCAGCTGAGAAAATTAGAAACTCAAGAACGGATGTTCTGAAGTTAAAAATTCCTGAAAAATCAAGCGCACGATTTTAACTCGAGGAAATTATATAGAAATGATCCATTTGTTTGAACTTGTCGATTTTGCCAATTTCAGGAACATGCGAATTGGATTTTGAGAGAAAACTGAGAAACAAGGAGGAAAAAGACGTTTTTGTAATGCTCTTCTTCAATGAAAATCGCCCTTGTTCTTCAAATTTGCTGATGATTATGAATTTTATCCTGCAAAAAGATGTATTTGATGAAATCGCCCTTGATTATTGATGAAGAAACTCGCCTTTTCCTGCTAAAATTCGCCTTTGCTCTGAAAACCACGAATTTTCCTTGAAGAAATACAAATTTCTCTTTAAAAATATGCCTTGAAGAAATACGCCTTTTGTTTGAAAATATGAATTTCCCTTTAAAAATACGAATTTCCCTTGAAGATTAAATCTCTCGAAAAATACGAATTTCTCTTGAAGCTTGATGAACAATGAATGATAAGCGCCATGTTTAAATAAGCGGAAATTCGCACCAACTGGTGAACTGCAAGAATTCAAAACCCTGACTGAAATAGAAGCCTTCCAATTGGTTCACCTTCAGTTAGACTGCTACTGACTCGGAGTTCAAAAATAAATAATAATAAAATATTCTTCATCATGCAATTTTAAAACTTAGCATAAAGAGGGTGCCAATCTTAAGAAAATCGCCATTTAATGCTAAAAATGCAATAATAAATATTAAATATTATTAAACTTTAGTTGACAAACTGAATGAAGCTTTGAGATTCATCGGCAAACTTCACCGATTCCAAAAAGTCATCATCTGAGCTCATAGGCGTCCATTTGCTCAAGATATTGCACTTTTTATTAACTTCCTATTTTATAGCTAACGACAAAGTTATGACTGGCCAACTTCGACACTGATTTTCGGGTGAATAGACGATGCTGAGACTGAACAGGGATATTCATCGCGAAGCCTGCAGAGGAAGGAAGAAATGTTTGCTAGGAGTCACTACTGCAAAATCCATCGTTTGACACCTCAAAAAATTAGGCGCCCTTGATTAAATTGCTTTTACGACACCAGACTTGGTCATTTTCTCAAACTGCCATCTGACGCTTCAAACGACTGCCGGCGACGAACGGTGAACCCTGCTGACAGGAAAACAAGCTCACTGCATGCCTGGAGACATTCCGCATCCAATGACTATACGCAAGGCATCTGAAAAGTGCATTAAGGGCCTCAAAAGTAAAAGCGCCCCTGGGCTATAGTTGCACCGACACCATTTTGACAAAAGTACAACTTTCAACCAAATGCCCTACTTCGACCTCTGATATCTGAAGCTGGGATAACCCGATTCGAGGATTGTCTGTCTCAACGCTTAGCCGGAAGGACTTACAAGAGACATCTCTAGAGGTGATGAAGCAAGAAAACTGCTTCTAAGACCTCAAAAATACAAGTGCGTATTTTATTTAAAATATACGCTCCATACTTGGCCATTTTCTGGATGTCTTCACTTTTCAACACTTCGTCAAAGACCTCGCACGTACGAGCGTCTATCAAATCCTGGAAGCTGATGGCTGGACTTGTTGAATAGATAAAGTAATTACGCTCAAGTCTCGTGAAGACTTCGAACGCGAATGACCTCATCTGACAGGTCTAAAGGCTAGGCGCCTCTGGACTGTAGAAATATAATGAAAATTTTATGCCAGTCCGCTCGTGACATTACGTGCTTGGTAGAACTTCTGCCACGATCACCTGGAATGTCGGATTAACAGGCAACTTGGTGCAACGCGAAGCTGGACTAGAGTAGTACTGATGTCAGGAAGACCTCGTCAGCAAACTGGACCATCTTAAGGGTCATTTTGACAAGCGCCCCTGAGCTATAGTTGCACTGGAAACGCAACGAAGAAGCTCAAAGATGTGAAATCTCCATTATAAGCTCATCTTCAGACATTGGCTACTGGAGCTCTGGGACTCGAATGACTACGTTTGATAGCTTGTTGGATAAGCAGACTAGCCGTGAAGGGATTGACCATATCGACCATCAAAAATGCCAAGATCCAACAACTCTTTAAGAAGGGCGCCCTCAAGCTATAGGCGCGCTTTTGTTGGAAAAGAACAAGATTCTACAATTTGAAACTTTGGAATCTTCAACTTCCGTCGCCAGTTGCCGGAGTTACGGGTCTCGGAAAGCTTTGCTGGATAACTCATCAGATAGCCAGACCAATTCTAAAGAGTTTGACTGTATTTATGAGTACTTTCAACAAAATCTTGTGACCTTCAAAAAGAAGGGCGCCCCTGGGCTACAGGTGCGCTTTTTTGCTTTTCCTTGAGAAATCTTCAAAAATTAACCATTGAAATCATCATCTCAATCACTGAAATGACCATGTGCAACATGAAATGCTGTCGTGAGACGCTCCTCCATCATGAAATGCTTCGTTCTGAGTCTCTGATTCAGGTTCTAATCAATGAAACTGCCTTTGATTGACAAAATATTGACAAAAACCCCATGCTTGATATTGCCCAAAAACTGTGTTTTACAACATTTAGCAAGGTTTAGACTATTTTATGCAAAATGCCTTGATGAAGCAAAAATTTAGGTTTGGGTACAACATGTGGTTGAAAAAATTCCTAGAACGTCATCACCTGTGATTTCCAGTGTTCCTCATACCCCTCCAAGTTCAAGAATTCCTCCACCTCCTGTTCCCTCATCACCCATTCCTACCACATGCATTCCTGCAGTTGAGATATCCACTATTCTTGCAGCATCAACTCTGCTTGATACTCCCTCAGTGACAAGCATTCATACGGTTGATATACTGTCAAGTCCTCCATCATCCATTCCTAGCCTGTCTTCACCAACGTATGATCACTTCTGGAAATGAATTCAATCGTTTTATGAATGAGTCAATGCGTGATCAGCTCAATGTCCAGTCTACAGGAGCAATGATGACAGACACTTCTCCCATTGTGACCATACCCATGGTAACTTCAGATGTGACAATAACTTCAGAAGTGACGATGACAACTGAGTTGACAGTGAATCCAGAAGTTCACACCTCCTTCCTTCCCCCTTGGCTAATATCTCAAGTGTCGAAGTGGAAGAAGCAAATGATTTCTCCAGAGGAGCTCGACCTCGAAGAGATAGTCCCTCCAAAGGCTAAAGGGAAGAAAAAGGAAAAAGTATACTCAAGGCTGAACGTTGACAAGATTGGCCACAAGTATGCGGAAATTGGCATACCACTGCAAGCAGAAGGAGATGTCAATATGGAAGACTACACGGTAACAAGAGTCCAGCTTGGCAAGGTTACAAATGAAAGTGCAAAGGCTGATGCGCAAGTGACATTGGATATCTTGGCTGGAAGACTGGATAAAATGGAGCAAGATCGTAATATGTACAAATAGAGGGCAAAGCATTATGCCATTGTTGTAAAGAGACTTGCAGGATCTCCAACCAATGCACAATCGCTGACAGTGGTAAGTATTGAGGACCCAGCTGTCAAGAAAACTGAGAAGTTCGCCTCCAAAGGCAGAGTGTTGTATGATTTCGTTGAGGAGATCATAGAACACGGATCTCAGATCATAATTGCGGCAGACAAGAAAACCACCTTGTTGGCCAAGCTCACCACAGAGCTTGATAAGGAAAAAAGTGTACTTTCCCAAGAGTGCAGAGATATTGAAAAATGCCTACTGTCGTGGTCACAGATGAAGCAGGTAAAGCTCAGTAAACTGGTGGAAGTTGGGGTAATTCCCAACAAAGAAAAGTTCATTGAGGTAAGAGAATCCTTGAAACATCGAATTCAAGTAATTCAATCTCTTACGAAAGATCTCCACCAAGTGCAAGAAGATGTCGAAGGACATCGTGTTATTCTAGAAAAAGGTATCAAGGAGTTACCAGGTCAACTTCTTGAGGAGAACCGTATCTTCCTGCCGGCCACAAAAATATCTCAGATCTTCAAGGAAGCCATCATGAAGTTGATTGACAGTGCGGACTTTTCAGAAGCTTCTCTGATTATCATTTGTGATACAAGGCTCACATTGGATAACCTGAAAACACATCTTGATAGGTGCAAGAAGGTTCACTCATCTGCCATGAGATCGATCATGAGAATTCGCACCATTGTGGATTACACTGTTGGTCCGGATGAGAAGTTTGTGCAGGAGACCAGGAAGAAATACGAAGACTTCCGCGCCCAAAGCAAGGAAACATGAAGAAAGTTCCTGATCTCCAGTGTTAGACATTTCCGGTGCATCCCTTTATGCATCTTGTAAATATTTCCTGACATCTTAGATCTCTTTTTGTAAATTGTAATTGCACCAAGTCCGAAGATGTAATCTTTTGAAAACAAATTACACTTTGACTTTGGTCAAAGTTAGGTGAGATCTCCTTAAATCGCTCACCCAACTTTCCTTAATTTTCTCAATTAGATTCCTAATTTTGCTCATCCCTCTTTCTATATAATGTGAGGGATTTCTATTGTAAATTCATCCTTTAGTATTTTGCAACGAAGTGCTGCCCTTTTTGAAGTAGAATTGTGAAACTTTGTGTTCATACTTTGTGAATGAAATTCGATCAATAAAGAAGAAGATTGCAAGCCAAAATTTGTGTTGGATTCGATAATCTTATGAATTGATCTTATTTGGTGGTGATTAGCTGATGGAATCTGAAGGACTCTTAGTAATTTATGTAAACTTTGTGTTACATCCATTTTTTAGATTTACATTTGTGTTTTGTTTATCGTTGGTTGGATAATCTACAAGACTTTGTGCTTGTAATTGTTCATGCTTTTTTGAATACTTTGGTTGGATAATCTACAAGACTTTGCGCTTGTAATTGTTCATGCTGTTCGAGGAATTCTTGCGTCTAAGAAGACTTTGTGCTTCTAACGTGACAAACTACACACTTTTCACAGATCCACCATTGACAAAGCTACGAAACGACTTTGTGCTTTCGTGTGTTTTCCCTTTTATTTTACTAGTTTATTGTTAATCACTTCTGGTACCTCTACGCTTTGCTTTGACAAGATAGAGGTATTGGCATTACTGCTAGTTGATTGTTTAAAGTTATTAAGAATTGAGAACTTCCAACAGTGAAGCATTGTAAACATCTTCTTTGAAAAAAGAGAGAAGGATGAATGTGAGACACCTCCCCCACTTCGTAAGTATTGTGTACACTTTGTAATTACTTGGTTTTACTATCGCTTCTGTTAGCAATAAGAAGGGCGCCTCCCCTTTCCGAGAGGAGAGATTTACATCTCACATAGCTGTGGCTGAAGTCCAAGTTGTGTAATCTATCAAAAAGCTGATTACATAATTTTCACCCAACAAGTTGGAGGTAGGACCCTCACCATTAGTGTCCTCATGGGGGATTTTGAAATATTAGAGCCAATTTTTGGATTTTTAACAATTACAAATTACAATCAATGCACCCGTTAAGGTTAGAGGATAAACCAAAGCGTGCAAAAAGCAACTCTAACCAAGAATGGCCCGATGATGGCGGCATATGGTCGGAGGATCTTCTACTCTATATGCTGAAGGGAACTCGGCGTCAAGTATGTGCTACCCAATCAATGCGGAGTGAGGGTGACCATATGACGGAGTGGTTACAATAACAATGCTTGAAACGAAATGCGGAAAGTTGGAAATACTCAACACCCAGAATGTGCTTTCTAACCTAGAGTGGGTAAGTAGCTACCATAGGGCGGAGGTCAATTAAAAACCACACAACTGCTGAAAGTAAGAAGTCTATTACAATCTGATAAAGCAAGAATTTGAATGGCCGTCAGTACTACTGCCAGCTTACAATTTAAAAGATGAATTCTTGCTAACAATACAAAGCAGCATATAATAAGGTTGTACAATATTCGTGAGTTTTATTGCTAAGAAGAAAAGATTAATGGAAATGGCAATAAATAGATCCAACCTTATTCTCCAGGCTTGGGCAATCTTCACAGAAGTCTCCACATTGCTTTTAGAGAATTATCATCACCGACCAATAGAGAAGTTGCAGATGTATCCAAACTGCTGTGACAGACCTGCACTTTCAAAATATAACCAGCAACATAGGATCCAATGAAATGCTCGGAACTCACTCGTTTCTCATTCAAAAGGCTTGATATCAATTGCAAATAACTAATAGAAGGAAGGCGCTCAAACCAAGACCCAAAAACAGACTTAAAATGCAACTGACATTTAATGCACAAATCCCAAGACCACTGAAAAGTACGGCCCAGCTGAAAGGGGCGATCTTCTTTATAAAATCTGATTCTTCAATAAAAAATCTACAAAGTTGCACACAGGGGCGCCTAGCCAAGACCAAAGGAATTATGCAATACCCATAACCTATATTTTTGTATTTTTGGATTTATGAACAAAATATCAAATCTGCTGAAGCTAGAAATGCTAAAACCAGAAAACTACAATATGCCAAATCTGAACCTAAATAGACAAATGCAGATTACAATGCACGATTTCCAATGAACTCACAAACTAGACTAAAAAATCATCACTAGTTGTTGTCTCACAAACAAGAAGCGATGCCCGAGCTAGGAGGCCTTCATTCCACGAAGCAAATCCAGAGCCAATCCGGCAACATAACAGTATAGTAGACCAAAGATCAGAAATGATGCTCAAAGCCTCCTTTTTATAATTTCCTGTTGACTTCACGAAACCCTAAAATCTGCTTCAATGTCAAAACCCTAACCCTTCCTTCAAGATGGCGTCCTTTTCTTTACAAGCTTAATACTTGATATTTTAATTAAATTCAACTCCTTGATAAATGCGCCCATATTAAGCTTGCTTGACTTTGGGAAATTCAACATAAATTAAATATATCCTCAATGATGGCGCCCCCCTTCAAGTCCACCTTTTAAAATAACATTAAATTATTTGACTAGGCTAAGGTGATAAAATAACATTTAAAGTATAATGTTATTTTTAAGTGAAATAAGCTCAACACTCCAAAACTGCATTCTGAAGCTCGAAACTGCATACGCCACTTGAGTCAACTGAAAGGAAAAGTCAACTGCCTGAGACCAACCTGTATACTGCCAAAAATAGAATTTACTAAAAATAGTAAATTCCAGAAAATGCTCTGAATGCCGAAATGATCATACCACTGCGAAGCTCTCTGAAAACCCAGAAAGAATCCGCCATCAGATCCACCAACTCCGAGCAAAGACATCCTCAAAAATAGGAAACCCTAATTTTACCTTCCGACTAGCCTTCGGGTTTCTAGAAAAAGGCCAACGGTCACTGAGAAGATCAGGATTGAGAAGGGGACATTACAGATTTACCCTTACTATTGGCACTGTTAATGCCTTAGAGCCTTTTAAATGTACATGTCCATTATAAGTGCCCAAGGAAAATCCTGTTCCTATTTCTTAGGGGTTCCTCAAGGACCATTGGATTCAAGTGTGAGTTAGTAGTTTAGAATGCTTTAACTTAGGTCTTTCTAGCAAGCAGTTTTCAAGCTATGATTGATTTATTGATGAAGGATCATGGTTTATAGTCTAATTGGGAAATTTAATGATATGACACTACTACCATGTTATGTGGTACTTGATATTTAACATTAAACAATGTTGCTCCAAGATATACTCCTAGATCACTTGGTTTGCAAATTGGTAAATGAGTATCTTTTTACCTTTTTCATGTGTTAGAGATAAATATTAGGGTTAGAGAGAATGTATTAGTCTTTAAAAGTCAACAAAAAGTAAAAAAATTAATTAAAAATTGCAATATCAAGTTGAAAAAGTCCGGCTGGGCATAAATTCTACCTAGGTTCGAAAAACACGGACCTTGACCGGACCCACAACTAGGGTTTCAAACCCTGGCAGGACCCACAGTTAGAAATCCGAACCAAGGGTGAATTTGGCACTAATCGAACCTGATTAGCGAATTTGAGCCGGACCGAATTGAACCCTGGCTTTAGATTGGGTGAATCGGTAACTTAGCTTATAAACAATGCAACCTATCATAATCTAAGAGGAGCAACATGGTGGGTCCTGTTGATGTGTTTTTTGTGACTGCACGAAACAGCAAAATAAAGTTTCCAATGACTACTCTATTCTCTCTTGATCAAAGTATTAACATGCTAATATTGCAGGAAAGTTCATGTGTTCAACACCAAGGTTCCTTTTATGCAATGGATAGTCTCAGTTGGTTCGTTGTGATTTGCTGGTCTCACGAGGGGACTTACATAATTGTTCGGTAGCAGACAATAGATAATGGGCTAAAGGGTTTTCATGTGGTTTGAAAGATTTGTTAATGAAGTGCATATTTCCTAATACTAACCAGAAAATTGCAGAATTGAATGGCTGCAGGGTTTAGAAAATCTATATTCTAACCTAAATGTGGGATGTGGAGATCAACTTCAACAAACTTCAACTAGACTTCGATTTGCCTCGCTTCGGACAGCTTCCACGAAGTCGGTGCAATCTTCAAGGGAGTGGCTAAGGATGTTCAAATTACAATTCAACATGTAAATAGCATCACAATGACACATATGAACATGCCAATCATAATTGAAGTTAAGTTTGAAATGTTCCAATCGACTACACAAGGCAAACTTACCATCAGTAGGCTCGCTAGTGGTATGGATTTAAATGAAGCTTGCTTATATTAAACACCGCATTCCACAACAATCTAAGTACATGAAATACAATTTATTCTACTTAAAGCTACTTTAAAATGCTAAGTGATTTAGAAGGATGAAGGAGCCCTTCTAGCTACTCACAACAAAAGACGAGATCACCATCAATGAAAACTCTTTTTACTATGAGAGTGTTCACAACAACTACTTACAAAGCATTCAATGAGAAAGCTTTCCTTCCTCTTCAACCTACACTACACTATCAAACTATGCTAACTGCCCCTCTATGCTATTGCTAAGCTCTCTTTAGTCTCCAATCTAATCTAATGATTTACAAATAAGGGGGGATGCCCCTTTTATAGCTGGCCAAGTCCAATGGACGGCTCATATTTAATTACAATGAAGGGCTCAGATTGAGCCACATAAACCCTAACCCTAAAAACTGCCACCAAGAAGAGGGGTAATAAATGAGTAATTAATGTCCACCATCTTCTAGAAGATTCTCTTTCAGAGATGCGTTCCCACTATTCTTCTTCTTGACTGTAAACTCTATGAATCCGGCCAACATAGCTTCAATCAGCATGGCAGGCACGTTCTCAATCTGAAGCTCCACGATTGCAACTTCTTTCTCCTACTTGAGTAAGATTTTCCACTTAGCTGTCATCCTTTAACTCTGAAGTGCTTGAGGATGATCTTTAATGCCTGAGCTTTCATTATTTTTCCATCTTGATCTTGAAGGATTTTCTAGTCTTGGACTCGATTGTTTCTTCTTTGCCACCTGCCTTCATGATTTGGGTGCAACCAAGATCTCATGGAGGAGCTTGAAACACATAGCTTTATCTCTTTCAAGGTTGTCTTGGATTACTTGCTCCATCACTTCAAGTCACCGTGCTCTGGTCTCGACGTTCATCCTGCAAAACAGATAAAAAGAAGAGCATCAGAACACTTATAGTATAAACTCACTTTACTTACCTGATCTCTGTGTTTAGATTCCCATGGTCTGATCGATCTTTGGATCTGATAGGGCTCATCATTTTCCTCCAACAAACTTTGCCTTCTTCACAACTTTTATCATGGGCGTATTTAACATCTGTGCTCCATATTTCAATGCCTTACACAAATTTCATCTTCCTCAAGGGCGTATTTAAGAGATCTTACTTCAAGGGTGCTTTTTCATCTTGTTGCTTTGCCTTCATCATACCTTCAGGGCCTTGATGTTTTGAGTTTCACTTCTTCTTGAGGGTGTCTTCTTTTACCTCCATGACTTAGACAAAATTCAACCCATCTTGAGCTCAGGCACAATTTACCCCTTCTGATTCCTTTTTCCATGCCTTAGGAAATTTTATCTATCTGAGCCCTAAGAAATTTCATCTCCCCTTAGAAGATTTTATCTATCATAAGCCGGGCGTCTATTTTGAAATCACAAGGCAAGGTGTAACGTTTTCAAAAATTTATTTCCTTCTTTGAAAATTTCCCAGACCCCCAAATTCTTAAAAAACCACATTTCCCCCTTAGAAAATATTTTTTTAACTTTATATATTTATGGGTGGACATGAAGGGGTTCGTTTAATTTTTCACACCCTTGAAAATGTTTTGGCTAATGTTTATCGTATCTTTGATGGGCGCATTTGGAGGGTCTGGGGTTTCATTTTCCACACTAGAAAACTTTTCCCATCTTGTCTCATGCTAGGGTGCATTTAGAGGGTCAAGCTTTCACTTTCAATGCCTTAGAAAGTTTTTGGAGCATCCTTCACAAGGTGGGCACATTAGGGGGTCCTCAGGCAACTTTTCATAACTTAGAAAATTCCTCCACCAGTTCTTACTACCTTGGGCACATCTTGATGGGTCCACTTCCATTTTCTTTTGACTTAGAGAATTTCTAGCTTCTTCCTCTTCTAGGGTGCATCTGGGGGCTCCTACTGCCACTTGCAAACACTTAGAAATTTTCTCATGCCTCCTACATAGGATGGGCGCATTCTTGAGGTGGTGGTGCCATTTGATTTTCATGACTTAGCTAAATTCTCTCACCTTCTATCCCCTAGGGCGCATTTGAGGGGGTGCACTTTGAGTATATGCCTTAGAAAATTTTCAAACCAACATCTCATTCAAGGAGGGCGCATTTTAGGGGTCCTGCTGACATTTTCATGCCCTAGAAAATTTTCTCTTTCCCATTCCTCCTAGGGCACATATGAGGGGTCATGCTTCCATTTTAAGTCCCTTAGAAACCTTTTTATGTCACCTTGCCACCTTGGGCGCATATGGAGGTGTGTGCTTTTTTTTTTTCATTGCTTAAAACTTTTCCAGCCCTCCTTGAAGCTTGGGCGAGATTTGGCCTCCTCTCATGCCAGTTTCAAATACTTGGAAATTTTCAAGCATCCACCTTGCCAAGGGCTCATTTCATGGGTGGTGGAGGAAGTTTTCAATGCCTTAGAGAATATTCACACTTCCTTCACAAACTTGGGCGCATTTAGGGGTGCCTACAGGAAATTTATCTTGCCTTAGCCAATTTCTTGCATCTCCTCTCCATGTTGGGCGCATTTGAGGGGTTATTAAGGAATTTTCAATGCCTAAGTAAGTTTTCTGGCCTCTGTGATGCTTGGGGTGCATTCAACAGGTAATGCTTCCATTTTTGATGACTTGATCATGCCTGAACACTTAGTCAATTTTTGTAACTGGTTCGCCCTAGCTTTCTATTTTTAGTAAATCCCCTAATTTTCATACCTTTGCAACTCCGTTTGTCTTGAAATTCGCCTGATGTGATCCTCATGGGTTAACGAACCTGTTCACATTGGTGCTTCGTGTTGACCTGCTATTTATAGCCCAGTTTTGGAGGTGACTTACTATAAATAGTAAGTACTCGGATTGCGTTGAAATTTCGCTAGTGGATAGCTTGAAGGATGTTGATCGCGATGGGATACATCGGTTTTCAAAGATTCTGGCTTTTTACCCCCTACTTTAGGCACCGAAGTCGGAAACCCTAATTTGACTTGCATGTGCTTCAGATGATCTCCGTTTGACTCTGTTCCTATTGCATGTTGCCCTATTTGTGAAACTGAAGTGCCGATGAGCTATCAGAGTGAACCTGCTAAAAATAGTAAATGCCTGAAAAAGTGATCAACCACTTGCTGGACGTGTTTGCATGTCATACCTGCTCGAGAGATATCAAAAACCCAAAAAATTGGTTTGCATGCGAGCATTGGCTAAAAATAGTAAGTTCCTGAAAAAGGATCAACTTGAATTGCATGTCATACCATCGTGAAGCTCTCGAAAAACCCAGAAAGATTCTCTAGACATGCACTGCAAATTCCAACATGCAAACCCTAAAATTGGCTTTTGAAGCCATGATTGGTAAAAATAGCAAGTTGTCAGATTTAGCTCAAAATTTGCAGGCAGATAGCTTAAGGCGCTCTGAGTGCAGTGTGGCCGCTAGAATTTCAAAATTGTTGAGAAAATGTCCCAAATTGAGTACTTACTAAAAATAGTAAGTTGTCAGAATTCAGTGAAAATTCAGTGGGAACCTGCTGGAAGCCTCTTGAACGCAGTGTCAAGGTCAGACTTCAATTCGCTCTCAAATCAACCTCAAACAAGCTTGAAGAATGCAAACCCTAATTTCAAGACTTCGCCAAAATTCAAATCTAGGCTCCAAGATAGGCACATCCCCAGAAAGACAGACGAAATCGAGAGAGACAATAGAAAACCAACCAAAATCAAGCCAAAAGATCCGAATGGAGCAAAAATTAGGGGGTCCCCATCTCGAATGGGGTCATGTGTGAAAAGGTCACAACAAGTCCGCTCGAAGCCATATACCAAACTAAGAGGTTGTATACCACAATTCTCCCTGTTGGTGACTTGTACTTGCTTTCCCCAACCATGCCTCATCCTCGAAAGACACTTATTCGCTTGTGGGAATCGGCAGGGCATCTTTAGTGGTCTTAGCTGTTACAACCCCTCCATGGCCCATCCTTTCCTTAAAGGTATGGGCGGCTGTAAGTGGAATCTCAAGCTCTCACCACTGGCCCATGCCTCTTCCCCCAAGCAGATTTATAGGAAGATTTAAGTAGTTACAATATATTGATACTTATGCAGAGATCATATCTTCTAAATATACATGAAATAAATATATATTTATTGCACATATCCATATCGCAGCATATGCACGTATGAATTTATAAAGATCCATGTAGTATGAATGCATAACATCGATACAAATATATGGATCTAGACTATATATATATATATATATAATCCCTGAAGCCAATCAATGGCAGAGATACACCTGAAGAATGGTGCTATTGGTCTGGGTGTCGATCTCTTCTCTCTTCTGTTCTATCTCATTTGGTGATGTCTTTCCCTTTTGTGTGTTCTTCCTTCTTATATCTTGTGGTGGCTAAGGGATGTCTCTTTCCAAGTTATGCCTTCGTCCTAAAAGCCATGTTTGTTGGTGGGTGATTTCTACTAATCATTACTCAAGACAAATAATTAATATTTGTTATTTTTAATATTATTGCCGACACTTCTATAGTGAATGACTTGTCTTCCTGATTGTACTTGATTTGTTTTGTGCTTCGATCCTTTTTTGTAAGCAATCACTTCATGATCGTGCATCGGGTCATGAGATGAATGCCCTAATAGACATGTATGAAAATTGTCAAAGTATGAACAAGGCACACTATTTGTTCGATAAAATCCGTAATGCAAACGTCGTATCGTGGATGCCATGATTACACAATATTTAAGAAATGATGTTGTCAATTTTATTCCCTGTGAAGAGCTGCACCTAAAGTTAGAACTATTTTATTAAGATGTATTATATTAAAATTAAGTAAAAATCAGTTATGTGTTTTATTTATTAAAGTAAAGTAAAAATTATTTTGTTAATATTAATTTTTTATTAATTAACATTACAGACAATTATATATAATTAAAGAATAGATATTTTAAATAAATTAAATAAATTAATAATATTTGTAATAATTATACTTAATAATAAATATTAATAATTATTTAAATTAATTTTAAAAATTAATAATATATATCATTAACTTTTGTAATAACTTTATTATTATATATAAATTTTATTAATATTGTACTTATAAATATTAATAATTATTATATGAAAATATGTATATTTGTCTAATATTCTTGATTTTAAGGTGTGTGTGTGTATATATATATATATATATATATATGATTTTTGCATGTTTTTTGTATGAACGAACCCAAAACCCAAACCCCCAAAAAAATTTAGTCGAACCTGCAAACCAAACTCAGACCAATACCAAAATCGACAACTTAGACATAATCTTCAGAAATATGCTGGTTTGAAGTTGCCTGAAAATTTGTATGATAATGATTTTCATAATAGACTATTAGAATGAGCTCTAGGGTTTTGATTTTTATTAAAAAATGTAGACCATTCATGTCTACTATAGTTTTCATGAGAGTATTTTGTTTCAGACTTTGGTTGTAGTTGTGACTGCTGTGCCTTTTTGCATTGAGATTAATTACTGTTGTCTCTTTAGTTTGCTTGTGTTTTCTACAGGTGCATCTCAACTTACTTTGGGTTTGTAGGGTTGTGCCAAAGAGGAGGCAAAGTCCTTTTGGGTTTGCTAGTGTATCCTTGACTTTGCTTTGACTATGCTTTGACTATGCTTCACATATTTCAACATGATTTTCATTGCTAAAATTTGGCTCTTTTTGTTGTCGAAGCTTAAGGCCATTGACCGTGAAACACCATTTGGTGGTTGTGATGTTTCTTTAACCCCTTTATTTCATCTAGGTTTAGGTTTTTGCCACTTCTAGTTGTAATGTCCTTGTGCGCGGGTGATGTGCCTCAACGACCATGCATTCATTGGGTCCACGTAAGGCCCTAGATTCTCCGGTGGTGGCTTTAGTGGTGAAAGATTCTCCTTGGTTGCCACCCTTAACACCCTGGGTAGCCGCCCTCACTACCAGCCCGGTGTTTTGGTGTAGTGGTTGGGCCTTTGTGGTATCAAAGCCGAGGTCTCAAGGTTGAGACTTGCGGAGTGTGGTGGGCTGTAATGTCCCTGTGCGTGGGTAATGTGCCTCAGCGGCCACGCGTTCGTTGGGTTTGTGTAAGGGCCCAGATTCTCCGGTGGTGGCTTCGATGGTGAAAGATCCTCCCTAGTTGCCACCCTTAACACCTTGGGTAGCTGCCCTCACTACCAAGCCAGTGTAGTTTAGGTACACCCTTGATGGGCCTTAGCACCTGTAACATAAACCCTTAATTTTACTCTTTTTTAAAAACCTCTTTCTCATTTGATTTTTTAGATGTATATCTCTAGGCACATGAGAATCAAAATAAAATTTCTTTTAAAAAAACTTTACAGAAATGCCTAAGCCAAGGTACTCAGGAATTTCAGTTTATATCCTCAACTTATGCTTTTGATTGCTTATAACTTGATTATAAAACAACTTAAGTGATTGAATAAAACAATTATTAAATACTTGCAACCTTAGGCTCTCCAAACCAAAAGAGGAATAATACTACTGCGTACATATTGGCCTATTGGCCTTGGACCATGTCCATTTTGCTCTTTTGCTCTTTTGATCGAACAATGTTCTTTTTGTATGCTTTAGCTGTTAGCACTCTGACTTTGATACTTGGTTACTTTTGACTGCTATCTGATTAAGCGATGCAAATTTGATAATTTGATGTGATGGTTTTTATTTAGATGTTGGCATTATGGCATGTTTTCGTAGCAATTATAAAACTGCCTTATGCTTTAATTATATTGTTGTTGTTAGACTCGTCAGTCTTAAAGTCTGTATTGGTGATGGGGACAAGATTGTATCACTCGCTTGCGAGCGCCCTACGATTCCGAGATTTTCGCTTCACGGTGTGTTTTATATATATATTTGCATGTTCGATAGGCTTTTTGCTCGTAGGTTGAGAAGTATAGGACATTGACTCCACCTGATTTCACAGGTTTGAGCGTGTCCATTGACCAACGGTAATCGATTGAGAGATATTAGCTAGGTTTTCCGTGCCAAGTCGTCACCCTAGTCATAGTTTGTCGTCGGGTTTAGCAGTTTTGATTTGGTTCATTCCTCCTTGGTTAATTATTTCATTTCATATTTTAAAGGTTATTAAATGGCGGGTATAGTTAAAATGATGATTTAACATATCTAGTTACAATGTTGAAATGTTATTTATTTCATTGATTAATTTGATTTAATTAATAAAATTATTTTTAGTTTATTGATTAACTAGGTTAATGGTGATAAATTAAATGAAATAGTTGTTTTGGCATTATTGTATATTAAGATTCAAATTTAAAATGAAAATGGAAATCATTTTGGATATTTAAAGTTAAATTAAAATAAAAATGTGTTTTAGATTTCATTTTTTGAAATTTTGGATAAAGTAAATTCTTTGCAATCTTTGAAATTCTTTTGTTTTAAATGAAAATTTGAAAAATGCACGAAATATCATTTAGAAAGTAAAATTGTTTTAAATTTAAAAAATGGAAATATCCTCCAAATGTTCAATAAATTTAGTGGGTGGGATATTTTAGGGGTTTGACCAAAAATTTGGGGAAAACTCTTTGTAAGGAAAATTGAATTTCATTGTAGTTTTAATTTTGAAATTGTGGAAGAAAAAGAGGAGCAAGGACTTGGATTTTGTTCTTGAAATTTTGAAGAAGCAAAGGGATTTCTGGTTGAGTTGAAATTAGGGATTAAAATCACCATTGTCAAATTTTCAAGCTTTGGGAGAAAACACTAGTTTCTTCTTTGATTTTTGTTTCATTTTAAAATAAGTTTCAAATATTTGATTATGCTGTTTGAAAATCTTTAAAATGCTATTTAGATTCAATAAAAACCCATGTGAAATGGTTTCAAAACTTGCAAACTTCTGTTAGATTTAGGAAAAGAAAAGAAAACAAGAATTACACAATGAAAAATTGAAAGAAAACCAAAAGAAAATCTTCATATCAAATTGAAATTTAAACTATTTGTTGTATTGTCTTTTTATTAATTTTATTGCAAAATTCTGTTGTTCATTTGCACAGTTTGACTGGAAATGAAAATGAAATGAAATTTTGAGTATATATTTATAAATATACCTATTTATATATATACATACAGATATTTATAAATATATTTTATTTTGTTTGTTCTGGGAAAATTTTGGTTTCAGAGAAAAAAATTTATACAGGAAATTTCTTCCTGTACAAGGTTCTGCCCTGTTTTACTTTCATCTTGAAAGTTTTTATTTGAAAAAAAATTTATAATAAAAAATTTTAATATTAAAAATGTTAAAGAGTGGAGAGGGGAGGGCCGTAGCCCTGCCCCGCCCCCCCACGACGCCCATGGGAGGCGCTGTGTGGAAGCAGCGCCGCTGCCCACACAACACCCCCCATATGGGGGAGGCTGCATGGGCAGCTGCCTCTTCCATATGGGAGGGGTTGCGCCCTAACTTTACTTTGTTTTTTTTTAAAAAAATAAAAAATTAAAATTCATTTTTTATAAGTTTTTTTATTATTATTTTATTTTAATATTATAAATATATATATATATATATATATAATATTTTAATATTTTAATAATATTTGTTTTTAATAATTAATTATTTATATATATATTTTTTATATATATTATGTATATATATAGTGTGCATATATATATATATATATGTAATGTATATATGTTTATGTATTTTTAAATAATTTAATCAATTGAGTGTAAATAGAAATATTTAAATACATATATATAAATGTGTATATACATTATGTATATACTTTTATATATATATATATATATATTTAATATATATGGGTTTTTAAATATAGTTAATTCTAAGCAGATTATTTCCCTATCGTAGTTGAAATTTAGTGGATTGTATAATCAAATGCTTTTTTTTTAATAGTGGACTTTTATTATTTTGTGTATTTGGGAAATAGGGAGATAGAATATTAGTTTAAATTCTTCAATTGTGTAAACGTAATTTTAATTACCTTGGAGTAGTGCAAACAATTTTAATTATTTATATTTGGTTATATCTGTTATGTCATTGTTTGACTTGGATTTAGGAAATCCTAAAGTAGATGATTAAATCGTCAAATTGATTTTTTTTTATGTAATCTCCCTCTTTCGTGTTGATGGGCAAATAGAGTAAATGTTTTGAAGTCTTCGAGATAGGGGTTCGTTTATTGGTATGGGTTGTCGTTATGATAGTCAACCTTTGGATTGTCTTGGGTTTTGTGCCTCCTTTGGATTAGGAGTGGAGTATGTATTTTGTTGCCTCCAGTGTTTGGAGAGGGTTTTGACTTTTGTTGCCTCCAACATTTGAAGTGGTTTTACCTTGTTGGTATGCACTTGGGATTCCCTTGGTGATTGGTTTTGTTTGGTATGTTGTCAAGTAGAAGAGTGGCTTTTGTTAGGGGCCAAAGCCCAAAGAGGTAAACTGGATAACCTTCAAAGGTGGTTTAATCAAGTGATAACTAAATCAATGCACTTAGAAGTTAGGTAGTATTTCACACTAATTAAGATAATTGAGCCTCACTCATGGATGCAAGTGCTCGTATAGGCTTGGAATGAGTGGGAAGGCCTGGAATGGCAAGGTTATCTATCTTGTCTTTACGAAAGGTATTTGATTCCGCATGAGTGAGTATGGGTGCCGAGATTCGGTTGAGGCCACCAAGATAACCCATAGTGGGGGCCGGAGCCTATGAAGATTCCCAGAGGATATCCCATGTCGAGCTATGTGATGACACTCTTTCTACGACAATAGTTGGTATTTGGTTTTATGTATTTGGTCTTCTTATCATACTCGATCTGTTTTATTTCTGGAAGCAATGTGACTTATGTCAGTGATGTTAGAGTTGTACATGTGTTATTCGTATGGTTGTGTGGTTCATATGGTTGGTTGCGTCAGTGTGAGTTAGCCTGTGTCTAGAGGTTGATGGCCTTGTATAGAATTCCTTGTTACTATCTCCTAGCACGGGGGGTGAGCCTTTGGGTGTCACATGGTTGGGTGGAACATGCACCTTAATCCGTTGGGTCGTCTTCTTGGTCGTGTGGACGAAGTTTTCAGTTGGAGAGCTCGTGGGATCCAGTTCTTCATGCTTTATTCTTTCAGTTATGATTGTAATTTATTACCCCTTTTTGTATCGAGGTGGAAGATGTAATTTGTAACCTTGTATATTGGAATCACCTCATTCGGGGAATGAGCGTTGTAATCTTATTGTAAAGTATATTATTGGAATCATGTGGATTTACTTATGCCTTGACGTAATTTTATCATGTATGGAACGAATGTGTAATTAATAGGTTATATAATTAAATGTATGAGCATTTAATTTGTTAAGTATTTTAAATGTAATGGTTTTAATTCATGTTTCTTGTTTGGGTTTTAGTAAGCTCATTCTTGTAACCTTAGGGGTTGTTGGCAATGTGTAGTGAACTTTCATGCTTTTGTTTTTAAAAAAAAATAAAAAATAAAAAATTATTGCGTTTGTGTTGTTAATTGCAACTTCCCCTAGGGTTGCATGGCAGGGCGTTACAGACCAACTCCCCGAAAATGACTTACTATTAATAGTATTGCTAAAAATAGTAAGTGTACACCAAACGCCAAACTGAGCAAAACTTAAGATCACTGAAGAGTACTATGACCAACTGAAGATCACAAACATCATAAACCGGCCACAGCTAAAAATAGAAAGATGCCAACCATTGCACCTGGCACCATTGCCAGAAATAGTAACCCAGTGTTGAATTGCTAAAAATAACACTTACTATAAATAGCATACTTCTAAAAATAGTGACTTCAAATTCATTTGAAGCACAAACCGAGCAACCGTCGCAACTTACTAGAAATAGTGAGTCCGGAAAAGGTTGTCAGATGCAGATTCATGTCATGCCAATGTGAAGCCCTTTGAAAACCCAGAAAGAATCCAGAAACCAATCCTACATGCAAACTCCTTATTGAAATGCATGTCACTTTTATTAAATGCATGTCACATCTGTCTGCAGCTTTTTGAAAACCTAGAAAGATCCAGAAAATACATTGCTAAACTCCTGCATGCAAACCCCTGAATTCACCAAAGAAGCCTCCTATAAAATAGGAAGCCCTAATTTTGCCTTTGACTAGCCTACGTGCATCCGAAAATAGGCTAACAGTCACTAGAAAGTGTAGTGTTAAACATGGAGACATTACATTATTGCATTAATAAGATTACGCTTTAGTTTAGATTTTTATTGTAATTAAAATTTATTTACTAGTGTGGGAGGAAAGGAGGGCAACTTTCCACATGGATTGTGGAAAGTCCGTTTGGGTGGTGTGTTGGAAGGGTGGGTAGGGGTCACGTGGGACCTAAATCAGCAACAATCTTCATGAAATTTCCACAATTACTCCTTGTTTGTATTGTTATGAGTTGGATGCAATTATGAATCAGATGACTTTGGTACTCATGAAGGATTTGGACGATATCAAAGGTTGTGTCATGATAGTCCGCCTCATTAATCTGTGTACTCATGCCTCTGAATGGCAACAGTTTATTGTTTTCTGGGTAGTATAGGGTGGAAAAAACGCATTGTATAGTGTGATAACCCAAAAAGCATTTAAGGCCTAAGCATTTTCGCTTTCCTGAAGGTGGAAAAATTGAAGCATTATTTTCCTTTCTCTTCAGCTTTGGTTGGGGTGTGGTTCGTGGGTAAATGGCAGAGTGATCAAAGTTTACGGTGCATAGGTCGGTGGATACCTTGGTAAGCTTCGGTGTCGACACCCCAATTCAATTGGGTTGTAAAGTGCATTAAAATGTGTTCTCTGGAGTTACAGACTAGCGCCTCAAGTGCATTTTGCTCAACATCGATCCTTTGACAATTGTAGTAGTAAAGATGGCGCTTGGGAAGGGGTATTTGGAGCTGTAGGAAACTTTCAGGGTGAACTCACATATAGTTTCAAGGTTCCTGGCCTCCCTCTTGGACCCTCATACGACCAAGGTAGATGCCAAAGCATTGGTCTACAAATTGTTCAAGAAAGGATTGATGGACTGTTTGGATGAGATTCTCAGGGTGATGATTCTTGGGGTAGGGGTCCCGCGGCTAAAAGATTTAGAGTTGCTCAAAAAACCATGTGAAGTCATCGAGTACGACCCTTTTCTTCTGGACCTCAAGGGCATGGCACTGGTTCTGCACAAGATGATTATGGCAGTTGGGGCTAATTTCCTTAAAAAAGTAATGTTGTTGGTGGAAGTGGAAGACTTTGAATGTGTGCTGAAATTCGATGCCTTCGCTAAGGCCAATAGATTCATGTAAGTCGGGGTGGCCTTTTGGTTTTTAGTGTCGATGAGTAAATGGTTTTTTGCGGTTTTCATCTACTATGGTTCGGTTCGGCCCTGGGGTGGTTTGGTTGCAAATTTTATGTTGTTTCCCTAGGTTTGTCTGGTGCGTTGTGTTGTCTAGTTTAAGCACGTAGGGTAGTCTGGTTTGGTGGGTCAGTTTTTGTATGTTGTCGGTTGGATGGTTGTTAAGCCTTGAAAAATCATGGACGATCCTGCTTTTTGTAGATGCTTGTAAAATTTCATTCCATATCAATGCAATATCTTATTATGAAACAAAAAATAAAATTCATAGTTGGTTTTCATTAAATTTTTTATTATTAATTTTTTTAATTTTTATTTTTTAATTTTTTTAAACTTTAGGAATCGGTCGAATATCCGTCCCCCTATAAACTGCAATGCGCCTGGTAAACTTTTTTCACGTGACTAGTGGCGTTGGCGTGAGACGCCTTCTGATACCACTGATTTGGTGGGAGACTAGACCTTGTGACTGCTTGCCTGCAATAGGATGCTTTAGACAATCGAGCTAGGCCCCCCACCCTTATTATTTTTTTTTATTGGGTTTGAGATTTAGATTCCATTTTATTTTAATCTATTATGCTTAGTTTTCTATTTTATTTATCTTTTCTATTTATCGTCTTATTTTTTATTAGTTTTATAATATATATTCTTTATATTTAAACATTTTGGTAAGTTTTAGAAATGTTTATTATTTTATATACATTGAATTTTTAATTCTAAGTTTTATCCACCATTGAACTTGTTCTGAATATTTTCCTTGCTGAACTTGAACACAAGCACAAACTTTGAAACATGATAGTTATATTCCTAATACCTTATTTTTTTTGGAGATGGTTATGTCAGTTGTTTTGGTACATAAAAGTTTGACATTATTGGCTTAATATGATTGGGGAATGGATTACTCTATACCAGCATGGTCCAAACTCTTTTCCATCTCATAAGGGGATTGGGTCAATGATATTAATCTATTATGCCCTTTTATGGAAAGAACTAACATTTATATAGCACCTAGATTTGAAGATGCTTAAAAAAATTACAGCATCTTAATGTTCTAAGAAGTCTACTGGCCTATGTTTGTTTGATTCTTTGATATCTTGGTTAGAAGGCTAGGGGTGATCTATGGCAGAATACACTAAAAGAAAACTCTAATATATTATGATCAGAAAATGGGTTATCTTACTTGAGAAAAACAAAACTCTAAGGTAATAAAGGAAATAGCTGAACAATTGAATCACATATTTGGCCATCAATAACAATTCACAAATTAGAGGGATTGGATTAAAGATGCATCCAATTTGGAAATTATTTTTTTTTTCCTTAAACGGGTAAACAATTTTAACTCAGAGCTATGAACTGGTGAGGTCACAAACGGGGGACATTTTGGTGTACGTTTTATCATTCACTGAACATTAGAATAAAATGTCAAGGACACTCTACCCTCTCTTGAACAAAATCACTATGTGTGCCAAGATTGCAAGAAAGACCACATGACAACTCCAAGGTGCAAACGAGCGGCTTTATGTTGGATAGCTTCCTTGGTTATGTGTGCTGAAATACAAGGGGTACGTATGCTTAAAAAACATTCACAAGCTAGGACTTAGATGAATCTGATAGTAAATGCTCTTTTTCTTTTTTTTTTTTTTTGGATTTTCAGTTTTGGAATTTCAGAAAAAAAGAAAAGGATAAGGGTTTAGAAGTTTTATGCTACTTCTAAGAACTCAAGAGACAGTAAAGAGTAGGTGAAACCAATAACAACACTTTGCTTCACCACATGAGTGACAACTACACAAAGTAAGTGCAATATTCCAGGATTGTGCTCTTTTCATACAATGAATAATACCATCAATAGAACAATATTTTATTGAAAGTAGAAGTTAATGCATCCACAATATAGGCTCATGCTAACTTTACACATTGAGCAAAAATCATTTATTCAAAGAAAGTATGAGCCAGAGTTTCACCAATCCATACTATCAAATCTTTCATTCATCTAACAAGCGTTCAAATCAAATTCTATTCTAAACTTATTCTATATTGAAGGAGATATGCAACCATGCAACCATGTGATAACAAGAAGGATTCAAAGCAAACTTGCACCATGAACTTTTATTATCCAAGTAGCTCTGAGCAACAATTTCATAAAACTCTGTTTAGGCTATGAAATGAGAGAATAGGAGTTTATATAGAGTTTTTAAAAACAAATGAAAGGCCAAGATCAATCTAAGATCAATGGCTGAGATTAAGATACAACAACCCTAATTAGGGTCTCCCAAAATAACATCCATAGCGAGTGCATGGAGGACAAGTGGCATGAGGAGCTATCCTCAAGGAGGCGCATCCCTATCCTCTTGAGTGGCAGTATGTTCAATGAATCTAGACACCATCGGGCTGACCTCCTCCATCGTGATATGTGGCAGCATATTCACCTTGAATTCCAATCCGTCCAAGTCATTTGCACACATGACAAAAGCAGTCTCCCATTCCGAGTCCTGTATTTGGAAGGCATCTCAAATGGTCAAGAAATTTGATGCCTTAGTCAAATTCTGCTTCAGGACAGGTCTAGTGATGGCGAAGAAAATATCCCGAGTTCTGAGCTTTAGACTTTCCAGCTGTATATCATTTATTGGTGAACTTCATCTGAGCTTTTCTTGAAGGTTCTCCTTTGGTGGTCATCAACTTGGAACAAACATTAAGAAATTTGACATTACTTTTAAGATCCTAATTCTGATTTTTTTGGACCTTTTGCTCGAAAATTTCACTTTCAGTCTATGAAAAATCAGACTAAAAATGGAAGAATTTGGCTGAACACTTAGCAAATTTCGCAAGAATAAGTGAATAAGACAGAAGAAGGATGAAAGAAATCAGTCAAACTCATATCTTGAACCTTCAAAACTATATTTTTGACTGTAAATCTGCCTTTACTTCTGAAAATTCTGTCTTTAACTCAGAAAAAACACGTTATTTTCTAGAAATTATGTCCTTCAACTTCGAAAATTCACTCTATCTTCAAAAGTCCTCCTTCAAAAATTTATCTTTCACAACCTTGAGAGAGCCAAAACCTTTTCACAATCAAACTTTGGAGAGAATGAAGTGAAAGTGACAAGTTAAACTTAATATAGAGTTGAAGAGTTCGATGATTTTAGCAACTTCATGTTTTTTTTTAGATTCATCGAACATGGACTGTTTTATTTTTCCTCCAAAATGGCAACTTAATCTTCATTGAAAATTTTCAAGAGAAAGTTTCTAATTTTCACCATGGCGCCAACTTTAGCCAAATATCCATTCCTTGAGCGAGTCGGCACAAAATCTTCTAGATTTTTCTTGAGTTTGAAATTTTCCCAAGTGTTGGATATTTTGAAAATTTCTTCTAAGTTTTGGAAAAATATAAAAATATTCTAATTGTTGAGTTTTATTTTTCCAACCTTTTCAAACTTGATCATCTTTCAATTATGGCGAACTTTCATTTTATCCATGGCTAACTTGATCGTCTTCATGCTAATCTTTCCTAGGTGGACTTCATGGTTGCTGTGTGACTTTTCTTTCTAGTTTGGCAGATTTTTCTGTTGTTTGGACATCTTCATGTCACGATTGTTTTAGGTCAGACTTTGGCAATGTAACGCCAAAGCATGGTGGACTTGTCACATCCTTTGCCATCTCCCCTTGATATCTTCTTGGCGGATTTTAGCATGGTTTAGTCATTTTGCTTCGTGCTAGGGCGGAGTTGGAGTGCTCTTGGACAAAGTGGAGTTCATCATGTGTTGGTCATTGCTAAGGCGGACTTCATGAGTCCTTGGACATTGCAAAGTGAAGTTCGACCTTATTATGCCATGCTACTTTTTGCCTTGGTGGACTTGGTAGGTGTTGTGCCACTTTCTTTGTTCTAGGGTGGACTTTGCAAACCCCATGCCATTCCCTACCTTGGGCGGACTTTAGGCTCAACAAGCCATGGCAGACTTTGACCTTACCTTGCCATGCGTGGGTGGAGTTTGAGCTTTGCAAGCCAAGTGTGGGCGGACTTTGTAGATTATTAGGTCATGTTCTTCAAATCATGGCAAATTTGTGGATGGCCTAGATATTGCCTTGCCTAACACTTGGATAAATTTCTTGCTCAACACCTCACGTTTATCTGGAACATCTGGAACAAAACCTTGCCTGAAGATTTTAGCTTGCTTTTTATACTTGGAGACACAAATTTTTGATTTTGAAGATAGGAACGCTGTTGCCATGACCTGAGGGACCCAATCCTAGGCCAACTTTCAAGAAAAGCTGAAAAAAAGCAAAAAGCAAAGAGCAAAAAGAAAGCCAAAAAAGTTGCCTCTTGGATTGGTCTCAAAGTGCCAAAAAGAAAAAAAAGCAGGAAAAGCAAAAAGCAAAAAAAGCAAAATCCCACAAAATAGGAAGCTGTCAGAATTGACCCTAAGCAATTGCATTTATTGTTCTTCGGGCCTTCTGAGCACTTTGACGATGTCCAGACACTTTCTAAGGCTAAATTCCCTATTTGACTCAGATGATTTCTTAAAACCCTAACTCCTAACTCTCAAAGAAATGGATTTATGAAATTGCAACGCTAAGACAAAACCCTAAAAAGCAAACTATTGGGGTCCCTATTTGCAATGGGGCGATGTGTGAAATAGGTCACAACATCTGGTGACTCCACGTGGGGAATGTTCTTGAACATTCCAAAGATAGAATGCACTTCAAACCCAAAATCTTAGATTAATTCTAACTAGCTTACCCTTTGGCTAAGAAGAGTACTCAAAAGGAAGAGGAATCTTAAACTGTATCAAGATCTTTTATCCTTCAATTACGGTGTGTGCAAATGTGTTATTTCTGTCTCATAAGAACAATATGACTCTTTGGTTCCATCATGGTAGTCTGTGTAGTTTGCCTTAACTCCAAAAGCATCCTTGGATAGAGCCTCGCTGCCAACGAGCATTCATAGCCCCGGCGAGGTTATCTCTATAATCTCATGAAGATTGCTCTACTTCCGGCGATTTATTTTTTATTTTTTATTTATTGAGCGTACACCTATAGAGATTTCCGCACACCCGAAGCCAAGTGTTCTGATCTTTCATTCTTTTCTTTTTGTTCATTTTGATATTCTTTTCACATATTTCCACACTTTGGCTTGTAAGCATTGAAGCTCACATGGGTTTGAGCATTAGAGTGGTGTTGAAGTAAGACCTTTGATTATTTTCTATTGTTTAGCCATGACTTCGCCTAGGAAACCATAATGACTTAAATAATTCATTAAGTGTGTGAGATATAATAATTGTAAGACTCAGTGTTAAGATACAATAGATGATTCCCTTTCTAGTCAAGTACTAACCTTAAGACTATGTTACCGGGTTCTTCTATTTTACCTTGGGTTCTGGTCCTGGTTCACTCCTCGTTCAGGTCCTGGTTCGGTTCGCCTGTGGGTTCGACTAGGGTCCTTCATTTTTGGGTTTGGTTCGCCTAGGCAGAACCCAGATAGAACCCAGGCAAACCAAGACAAAACCCACATTCCTAGGCATCCAAAAAGTGTTTTTTTGAGCATTTTTTTACTATTTTATGGAGTTTGACTTTGACCCACGCCTAAGGGAACCCTAAAAGTGACCTCTAAATCACTCTAAACACCTTAACTACCTCATTCTTATTCATTTGTTTTGCAAACAAGCATTTTCATTCCAAGAGGTTGAACTTTCATTTTTGCTTGTTGGATTGAAAGTGGACTGTGACACAACTTTCTTTTTTCAAAAATTGTTCTGCACAGGTAAACCAGATTTTGTATCGTGGAGCTATATTAAGCTACCACTCTGAAGACCGATGTACCAATGGTACAAAATAAGGTTTGAGACTGCAAGAAGACATCAAAATGGCTATGTACTAAACAAATTCTTATGATTTCTAAAGAATGTTGATAACTCTACTCAGTTGGCTTCTTTGTTCAAAATCATACAAATTGAAACCTGGCATCAATAGACTCTATATCAAGCTACCACAATTCAAGTTTCAACGATGAATATTTATCATGCATGTTTTAAATGACATTCAAGTTTATGGTGGTTTTGTTGTTTATATGATCTTATGTGATATTCTAATCCTAATTCATGCTTCTAGGCTGCACGTATATATATTTTTTATTTTTACATGTTTTTGGTACTAACGAACCCAAAACGAACCGAACCCCCCCCCCAAAATTTTTTTAGCCGAACCGGCAAACCGAACCCTCGAACCCAAACCCAAAGTTGAACCAGAACCGGTAACTTAGCTTTAAGATACTTTAGAAACAATTAATCTAGGACTCGAAGATTCTCCACAATATTTATCCAAAGACTTTTCAATATAACCTAGCAGGGTCAATCCAGAGTGTGGGTGTAAGAAACACCACCCTTTTGACAAATGGGAATCCCTCTTTATTCAAAACTAACCTAAGCAATCTAAACCTAAGGAAAAATGAAAGCAAACTAACCTAAACCTAAAGCGAAAGCAAAGACAACTAAACTAACAAAACAAAATCAACTAAACTAAAAAAAACAAGCCAAGACTCAAAAAGAAGCTACTCTAACTATGTATAGATAAGTCCCATCAAGGAACTCAAGGTTGGAAATAATGTTTTAGAAACTACCCGTTAACGGGCAATGAGATGTCTTCTCCTGTCAGAGTTTTCAATTTGAACGCGTTCTCCCCCAATATCTCGGCAATTTGATATGGTCCTTTCCACAGGTTGTCAAATTTATCATGTTCCCCTCTCCGTTCGTGAGCTTTATCGCAATAAAGGACTAGATTGGAGATCTTGAAGGACTTTGTCGTTGCACATCTGTCAAACCATCGTTTAACAACCCCTTGATGTTTTGCAAAATTCTTGAGGACTTGATCTCTTTGTTCCTCCAGTAATAGGAGCTGTGAAAGATGAATCTGAACTTTATCTTCCGGGTCTAGGTACTCTTGCATGAATTTAAGTGTTGGAATCCTTAGTTGAATGGGAAAGACAGGGTCTTGCCCATAAACTAAGTGAAATGGGGAGGCTCCCAATGGCTTCTTGGCTCTTGTTCTTTCTGCCCATAGAGCAAACTTGAGTTGAGAATGTCCACGGACTAGCTTCACTGGTTGTAATTCAATATCATACTCTTGGATAGTGGCGACCCACTTTCCTCTTCTCTCTCCTTGCTCATTCTGTATCAAGAGTGTTTTAACAGCTGCATTAGGAACGATGGCAAAAACTTTACTCCTCAAGATATAGTGTCTAAATTTTTTGCTGGCCTTCACCAATGCATAGGCCTACTTTTCAATGTTGGGGTACCTCAATATTGTATCCTTAAGAGGTGAGCTCATGAAAGCTATTGGATGCTCGTCCTTCTCTTCTGTTCGCTGAGTAAGCATTGCAGGACAAGAATGCTCTGATGCAAAGGAATATAGGTAGAAAGCCTTTGTGTAATCTGGACTGACTAGGATAGGAGCATCAACTATGGCTTGCTTGATTTCTTCAAAGGCTCTCTTTGCTGGTGGTGTCCACTCCATCTTGGCATCCTTTTTCAACATCTCGTTTAAAGGTTTTACTATTTCAGCAAAACCAATGATGAATATTCCGACAAAATTGATCTTCCCAAAGAAAGAATTCAATTCTTTTTGAATTCAATTCTTTTTGGCTAGTAGGCAAATTAATATTCCCTTCTCAATGATTAGGTGTCCCAATAATTTTCCCTTGGTGACCTCAAATATGCACTTCTTTGGATTTAAGGAAATCCCATACCTTTGACATATTTGAAATACCTTAAGTCTTTTACATGGTCTTCTCTCCTCTTTGAAAACACTGTCAGATCATCCATATAGATGATTATGCATTTTCCAATTAAGTCTCTGAAGGTGATGTCCATGGCTCTCTGAAATGTGGCTCCTGCATTAATTAACCAAAAGGGCATTCTTTTGTAGGCAAAGGTTCCCCATTTTGTTGTGAATGTCGTTTTCATTCTATCTTCATATTCCACAAGTACCTGGTTGTACCCAAAATATCCGTCCAAAAAGGAGATCATTTTTGACCCATTGACAATTTGTAAAACCTCATCGAGTGATGGCAAAGGGTAATTGTCCTTTTTAGAGGCTCTATTTAAGTTTAAGAAATCAACACATAGCCTAATTTCTCCGTTTTTCTTTCAGATTGGGACCGGGTTGGATACCCACGTTGAGTAGCGCATTGGGAATATGATTCTTGCTGATAACAATTTCTTGACTTCTTGATAAATGAGAGGTTCCAAAAGTGGGTTAACCGACCTTTGGCTTGTCCAAAAAAAACAACAGATAATTAGAGATTTGACCAATTGGATATGATTAGCACAACTTTTTCAACAAAACCCACTTGTTGAATTTTTCCAAAAATAGTAACCTTCCTGCCCCTATTTTTAGGGTTTTCTTGAAAAAATCACAATTTTGAAAATTAGACAAATTAGGTTTGTTTAGCATTGAAGCACAAACAATACCCATGCGTCATTTTTTTTTTTTCCTAAAAAAAATACTTCTCGGCGGGGGCTATTTTTAGGGGTCTTCAAAAAAGTTGTCCGAACAGTATTGTGTGCATAGTCAATCTTCAAGGTTTTTAGAATGCAGTTCTCTCAGGTAGAGTACAAGACCAAAATGGTCTTACTCCATGACTTACTGAAAATGGTTGACACCGATTTGCACTGAATATACCCGAAAGTCAATTTGGACACCTTGGAAAGTGTAGATGTCATCACCATTCGATGGATAGCAAGAAGATGCGGAAGGTAGTTACTCCAAGCATAGAGCCACCACCGGTTACTACCACACTTCATGTTGACAAGGCTAGATTACACAACTGCAAAGAGGATTGAATCCTAGGAGTAGATTGCGAGTGGCAAAGAGATGTTGCGGAGACATGTCATCATCCTGTGAAGCATTAATTGTCCAGAGGTAGAAGAAGTCAACGATTGGCTAGAGGAGTTGTTGACTGGAGGTGATGAGGTGTAATACACCTAGTCAGGACGTCCTACCGTCCAAAATAGCATTTATGGCAATAGGAATTAACTTGATGCCTCTTTCCAAGTTAATTCACTATCTCTCAGATCGTGCATGCTAGATCCCACTAATTATTGATGTCTATTTTAGATCTCTATTTTGGAGGCACTTTTGTAATTGAAGTTCACTTTTAGTTTAGTTTCAGTTAACTGAAGTAGATTTACAGTTAATTGCTTGATCACCTACTTTTAGACATAGAAATAAATCTTGCAGATTGGCAAGAACTAATTGTTAACTTAAGGAGATTTAGGGTTGCTTACTCCTTTGAATCTCTATAAATAAGAGCCTTTGCTCATTATTTTGTAACTTTACTTCACTGCAACAAAATGCTGAGCTCGCAAGCTTTCGACTTTGTTCACTTAGTATATGTTCTTGAATCGTATTTGTTATAGTTAAACGCCAAGTACAACTTGTGTTCTCTCTATTCAAATAGGTGTGTTCAATCCATGCTCATGTATTCTTGGTTGATTGCTTCATGTGTGATTGTCTCTTTGACACAAGTTTTTGTCCCAAAGTGTAAATCTTTGATCCATATTGAGATAATAAATCAGGAGAGCTACCTTGCCTTTGATCTAAAAGTCTCAAGATCTATCATTGTGTGTTGTTTCTAAATAATCTGTCTTTCGATCTACACCTCAGAAAGAGCATTGTCTCTCCTTGGGAATTTAGTAAGATTATCGTTCTCTATTGTTTCTAGTAGCCTATGTTTCAGCCTACACCTCGGAAAGGACATAGTGGCTCCTTGGGAATACTGAGATCTAGTCTTCCATTTGAAGATTACTTGTGTGAATCCTATTTCAGCATAAATTTGGAAGTTCAGAGCCTTTAGACGTATATTGAGAGATAGTTCGTCTAAGTGATCAAACCAATCCATTCCTACTCCTATGGCCTCATGCTCTATTTATCTTGAGGAGATAGGATAGATTAAAAGTTAGCTTTAGTTGTAGTTAAGATCTGTAGAAACCAGAGAAAACCTTAGCTGCAACTCATTGTGTTAATGCACCCTTGTGTCCTACCCGATGAGTAAAAAAGATAGAAACAGTAGTTTACTTTACTTTTTATGCAAACATCAACAACACGAGGGAGCTTCCCATCCTAATTTGAAGAGCAGTTACTACACACTTGCAATAGCTGTTCGTTTCCAATAAGCACTCCAGACGTGCTAATTGAAACACCAACAAACATGATTTTCTTTAATATGCTATTGAACCTCTCAAAGTAACTCTTTAATTGACATTTATTATTGGTTCCTTCACAATTAACTATATTCCAATGTAGGTTGAGTGATTCTTGTTGATGATAAATGCAGCTTCGTACGATTCCTTCCAGCCTATCAAATTAAATGATAGTTTGCAACTATTTAATTTATATGTTATGTGAAGAGGCGTTTGACTTCATTTAATTGTTTATCATGTCTTGGCCGACTTGATAATTGAATTATTTAATTTGTAGTTATTCTCCTTGTGGCCGACCTTGTTCTTGAAGAGGTGCAACCTCTCCCAAGCAATGTATAAATACAAGATCATTTGTTCTCATTTGAACATCAAGCAAGTTCGATTCATTCCTATATTCAAGTGTGAATTTCATCTTAGAGCAAATTGCGATTTCCTTTAAGAGCGAATTTCTTTCAAGAGCAGGTCGAAGATTTTCCAATAGCAGATTTTTATATACAAGGAGAGCAGATTGTAATCTGTATTTTGCATCTAGAGTTGGTGCTCTTACTTGGCCTTGAATTCGGCTTTATTGTACAAGATAGCGTTGATTCTTGAATAATATATAAGTGATATATTGTTGCTGGGTTTTTTCTCCCTCAAGAGGAGGGTTTTTCCAGGGTATCTGTTGTGTTATTGTGTCTGATTTTTGAATTAATTTTCTGTGCACTTAATCTGATCATAAAATTTAACATGGTATCCGTGTAATGAGCTGGACCAATTTTTTTTTGTTTTTTCAATTACAAATTACAATCAACGCGCACCTGTTAAGGTTAGCTCTAAAACCAAAACGATGTGGAAGCAACTCTAACCAAGGATGTACACCAGGATCCCGATGTTGGCACGGTGTGAGCATATGGTCAGAGGATCTGATGCAAGTGCAGAATTGGAAAGGAACTCTAACCAAGAATGCGTCTAGGGTAGACGAGCATATGGTCAGAGGATCTTATGCAAGATGAGCTGAAGTAACTCTAACCAGGATGGCGCCGAGAGATGGCGAGCATTTGGTCAGAGGATCTTATGCAAAATGAGCTAAAGTAACTCTAGCCAAGATGGCGCCGAGTGATGGCGAGCATATGGTCAGAGGGTCCCTAAAACTACTAACTAAAAGTAAATAGGCGGCAAGCCAGCCTCTTCCACTTATTCACCGGGAAGTACAATGAAGTAAATGAAAGAGAGGAGAATTGCTGATAGTACTACTATTTAGCTTACAATATGATAAAATGCTTGCCAAAACCCAATATTAGAAGTCCTCCAATGTTGCAAAACTAAATGTGATTTCCTCAATGCTTAACAAGACTCTCAAGACTCAAACTCCTCACAATCTTACATTTATTCAAGACTGAAATGACAGACCAACAACTGAAATGAAGTAATCAGGAACACTAGAACTCACTAAAATACTCACAACTCACTCAATACTTGTCAGAATGTCATGAGACTTGATGCAAACGAATGCTAGGATGATGACAATGAAGACTAGACAAAGAAACAGCTAACAAATTGAAGTATTTTTTTTTTTCTAAACATTTGCCAGGTAGATCAGAAAGGTTTGGCCTCAAGAGGGGTGATTTTCACTAGATAAAATCAGAATCTTCATTAAAAAATCTGCAAACTGGCACAAATGGTCGCCCCTAGCAAAGAAATAGATTGGAGAAATGCCCAGAACAATTTTGTTTTTATTTCATGAAATATGAGCAAAAACTACAATCAGCTATGCTAAACCAGCAACTCCAAAATGTGATTGAAATGCAAGAATTCTACTACAATATGCAAGAAACTCAACTACAATGTGCAATAAATTCAACTACAACTCATATCTCAACTAGTTGCTATCTTTCAAGCAAGAAGTTGAGCCCAAGCTAGGAGGTATGCATTCCTCGAAGCAACTCTGAAAACATTTCAGCAGCATAACAGTATGATATAAAATAAGATATCCAAATAAAAACCCAACCTCTCTTTATATAGTTTTTGATAAGAACTTCTAGAAGCCTCCAAAAAGTGCGCCCAAATTAATTATTTAATCTTCAATTATCTACTTCCTTGGGCATCCAAACATGAGGAGATTAATTCATTTTTAATAAAATAAAACTCTTCCTCCAAATAGGCGTCCACTTCCTCAAGCAATATTTGGCCTTAGAAATATTTAAAATAACCTTCTGATGAGACATCTACCCCTCAAGGCCCCTTTTTAAAACAACTTAAAGTCATACTATTAGGCCAAGGGGTTAATGTGAAAATATAACATTATTTTATTTAAAATAACTTATCTCTCCAAAAATGCATCAAAAGACCAAGAATCAACAATACCAACTGAACTGTTTGAAGAGGAAAGCCTGCTGAACTGATGCCAACTGGACTGCTGCCAAAAATAGAATTTACTAAAAATAGTAAATTCAGAATGTTGCTCGGATCAAAGTGAATGCGATACCATTGCGAAGATTTTTGAAAACCCAGAAGGAATCCAGAATCCAAACAACCAAACTCCAACATGCAAATCTCAGAATCTTCAAAAGAGACCATCAAGTAGTCGAAAACCCTAATTCTGCCTCTAGCTAGCCAACAACACACCGAGGATAGGCTATCAATCATTGGAAAGTGTAGGGCTAAAAATGGGGACATTACAATCAGAGCGGGTTTGAGAGGATCGTGATCAGATTTGTTCCTAAACAATGATACTCTATTCTCTTCTTCATATTTCTTTGTTCATTTTCTACATTAGTCAAGATGGTGAACGGTTTGAAGATTGAGGATAGACTTGAGGGAGCATCAAACTTCACATCATGGAGATTTAGGATCATGCTTACCTTGCGTGAAAATTACTTGGGTGAGTTTGTGGAGTCCAGTGTTCCTGAACCTGAGGAGGAAGAAGAGAAGTTGCAATGGGTGAAGAAAGATATTAAGGCAATGAAGATATTGGTTGATTCTGTTAAGGAATTAGCCTATTAACGGGTCCTTATAGGCTAATTTTGGTGTTTAGAGGGCCTTATTTGGGAGTTTCTTGGTTTTCCAGATGTCTTTCGGGTGTCAGTTTCTTATGTTTTCTTCTCTAGTGCTTGGTGATATTTAGGGACAACCTTACTAAGGTGTTTCAGGCTTTGTTTGCACTCATTATTTTTAGTAAGTCACTTGGACATTTGAGTCCAACCTTACTATTGATAGTAAGCCATTCATATGAGTAGTAGAATCAGTGGGTAACCTTGAGGTGTTGGCAAAATCAGTTTAATGTTGATATATTGGATTTTTATGGAGTTATGATTTATTAATTATTATTGAAGTATTAACTTTAATAATAACTAAATTATAAGTGGATATTATTATTGGTGTTTAATGACCTTTATTATATATGATTTTATTTAATCATAAGGTCATTAAATAAAGTCAAAAGGGGACGCTAACATGAGGTTACATTATTTAACCAACAAAAGCAAATATTTTAAGATATTGAATGGATAAAAAGCCAAAAGGTACTTGAATATATTATTTTAAGATATTCAATATTTTAAGATATTGAATGGGTAAATTATAAGTGGATATTATTATTGGTGTTTAATGACCTTTATTATATATGATTTTATTTAATCGTGGCTTTTTGGAGGAGTATAAAAGCTTTCAAAAAGCTCATTGTTTATTCATTGACTTTTACAAATACTTGAGCTTTTTGCTGTGGAGAAGAAACAAGGATTTTAGGCAGAAATTGATCTTGGAGAATGATAATTCTCTCAGATTCAGTAATCTGCAGGTGTGAAATATCACCCAAGGATTTCTCTATAAGTGGCTTTGTACAAGAGCTGCATTTGTGCTTATCGGAGATTATTGTTTCAAAGATTTTTAGAAGTTAAGCGTGCAGATCAGAAATTAATTGGAAGACATTATTGCTGATCATCTTTCATTTCTGGCACGTGGGAAATAAAGGAGGCTGTATCATTTCCATAGTAGGCCATACAACCTTTGGTAGGTGTGTGTGAATTCCTAGGGACAAACGCCTAGGTTTCAGACTTGAAATCTCTTCCATTCGTGGTGTCTAGGGAAGACAAAAAGGTGTGCAGCATTTTCAAGGTGAGTTTGGAGGGTTCCTAAGATTGGTGTCCAAGTATAGGAGTTCCAGTTTGCTGGTTTAAACGTTTCAGATTTGCAATATATGCACTCGATCTCCAGGTATGACTCCAATGTAATTTCTAAGCAAAACAAATCTGAGTTATTAATTTATGCATTGTTAGAGTTTGTTCATCTTTGCGAATTTCTACATTTCTTGCATTTCCTAGCAAAAACACAAAAAAACAGAAAACCTATAAAACCCCCAAAAAAGTAGATAGGAAAAATTCAGAAAGTAAATATCCTATTAGGGGTCGGATATTTCACCACTTGAGAGAAGAAATGAGTCCATGCTAGAATACGAACCTTGAGGGCTTGTTGGAGGAAATAGATAGACTTCCTCAACATTCAAACTAGTGAAGAATCCTAAATGAACCCCTTGTGCCTCTTCATCTAATTTTTTTGGTAAAGATCCTCATGACAAAATGCACTTTTCACATCCATCTAATGATTAACCCAACCATGGACTGCAATAATAGCAAGAGTCAAGTAGGTGGAATTCATCTTGGCAATTGAGGAAAGTTCTCTATTTAGTGAATACTAGGCACTTGCGACAAGCCATGCTTTGAATTGGCCAATTGTCCCATCTGTTGGATGTTTGGTTTGATAGACCCTCTTGTATCAAACTAGTTTCCTTCCCTTAGGAAGTGGAACTAGATCTGATGTGTGGTTTGTCATTAAGAAATTGTGTTTTTTTCCCATTGCTAAATACCACTTAGCAACCGTAGATGCCTTTTGAAATGATTGTGGATATGAAGTGGACGCAATGAAGACATGTGGAAGATCCTAATGATGCAACCACATCTTTTGTGTGATAGAAGGATTCCCAACCAATGTACCCACAACTTGAAGAGATTGACAAACCCTTTATGGCAATGTCTATTTGAAGAATCTTGATGTATACCTGGATTGTGTTTTAGCAAGGGCATTGAAGTCCGAAAACTGATCAAAGACCTGACTCATTTGAGGAAGGAAACGCCTAAGTGTATCTAAAAAAATCATCAATGAATGTGTGCACATAGGTGGGCATTGTTGAAAGCCAAGGATGACAAGGCTCTTGCCAAATAATTGTGAACCAATTCCAAGACTTGTAAAGCTCACCAATTTATCTTGCCTTATTCATTTTTGAACTATTTTGCTCCAATTGTTTGGACATGCTCTTCAATGATGTTTGCCATGGCTCACACATCAAAAGTGTGCACTTGAGAGGTTTTCACCAAAAGCTCTAACACGTGAAATTTTCAAATTTTGGCAAGAGATGCCTAGAAGATCATCTTGCTTTTTCATCTTTGCTGGTAGAAATTCATTGCTTATATAAATTCACACCATAGACGATGACTCCTGTGCCTCACTATCATTCATTGACTTGATAAATTGTTCAACACATCCCTTAAACAATGAACTTTACTCAATACAAATATAATGGACAAAGGAACAATCTTAACAATGAACATCATTATGTTTCAAATTGATAGATGAATGCAATTAAACATGCAAGGAGGACCATAAAATGAGAAGTTTCATAAGGGTACAATAGTTAGCTAAAGCTTTAAGATTTTAGTGTTTATTTTTACCTTTAGTTTTTTCAAGTTGTAAAATTTTAACTTAATTAGAGATTAAATTTTAACAAAAAAAATTGTTCATTTTCCAATTTTATTTTTTCAATATGTGTATGACTTTGTGCATATATATTTGTATTTATTAATTTGGGTAGGAGAAGGGAACTTTTAAAAAATATTTTGTAATAGATGTGGGAGATTTTACCCAAGTCTCTGAAAGCTTGAAGGTGTTTCTCAACCCATCTTACATATCTGAGATGCATCTATACGCCCAACATGCATCTTAGGTAGGAGTAGATGCATCTCTCGCTTTCAATGGTTTCAAATGTTTTCAAAGGAGTGAAATAATTAAATATTTGACACAATGTGAAAAGATTATCTTTTTGCACTTGAGTGTTTTTTTCTTTTTTGAGACTACAAAATCGGAATTGGGTAGCTGCCCACTATAAACTGTAGTGTGCCTAGTAAAATTTTTTCACGTAATTGGTGACGCTGGCGCGACATGCCGTTCGGTACCACGGGGACAGTGGGGAGACTACTGTAATAACCCTGACCCTTGAGGACCAAGATTATCAACGTTTATCATCAATTGCCCAAGTTTGACAGTGATATTTGTCAAACTAACTTCTGGGTTTGAACTGAAAAGATTTATCTTGTGTATGCAAAGTAATTAATCAAATGTCTAAACTCAATGCCCATAGCTACTTTACTTCAATATCATTATTTCAAACACATTGCAAAAACTAGACATGTTCAGATATATAGTCAAAGATTGAGATGTCTATATGTGATCTTTACAACTTTTACACTCAAGAATAAGGACTTTCTTGGTATGAAAGCTACAGATATCATAAATAGTTCCAAATGGTAAACACACCTCTAATATTGGCCAATGGCAGATAACAATTGTCTCCAAATATTGTAAAGATAAACATTCGGCTTTAGGATCATGGACATATTGTGTATACCGTTTAAGCTTGCGACCAACATACATAAATTGGCATATAGAAGACAGTGATGCTAACAAATAGCAACACCAGAGTTGTGATTATACACGTAGAGATATAGACTTCCATCACAACAACCAAGGATAAATGAGTAAGGAACAGTACATATACACTTGCAGAGGAATATTTATAACCCTCTGATATCGCTTAGTTCTGGACAACGACTAAGTGACATCTCGATAGCATTCATATATAGACTTCAACTGTAATGTCTCCTTTTCAATAGCCACCTTGAGGATTGTTTAGCTTTTATTTATTCCCAAAGGCTAAACATGAGAAATAAGGGGATAAATATTAAATTAATTATTTATAAAGTTATTTCAATAAATTAAAATTAAAAGATGACTTTATATTTAATTAATTTAACAAAGTGACTTAAAATAGAATAATAAATTATAAAAGTCACTTAAGGGAATGAAATAATATTATTTCTAGAAGCTTCTTGAAAAGCCATTGAGAAATCTTTATAAGGAGTTGTTGGCTTAGTATTTGGGCATGCTTGACTTGAATCTCGTTTCTCATACCAATTTGGTAGAAGTTGAATGCTTTGCATTGCTCGAGGGTTTGAAGACTTTAGAGTACTAGGTTTGGTTGTGAAAGATCAACCCTACCTAGAATTGTTGAGAAATCCATCTAGGGTTTCTATAGGTGCTTCATTGGAGATCTTGATAGGTGCAATAGCTGATGTATTATTTCCCTTCTGACAGGAATTCTAAATTGATGTGATAGTTGGTTTATTATTGCATCATGATCATTGCAGTATGTGAGGTATTGTTGCAATCATAATTTCTGTTGCATTTCACTTGAAAAAAGAATACATTGATGGTTGATTCAATTTTAGCAAAATTTAATGGTCAAGGCCAAATTTTGCATAGTGTGATATATGAGGATTTGCCACTCACAAGTTCTCTTCGTTCAGAGATCCTCATGGGGCAAACTGCCCTTTATTATCTCAATGGAACAGTGGCGAGAGTTCTAGAATCCAAAAGGACAAGTCACAGAGGTTCTCTGGGAAAACTGACAAGCTCTCGACCAAAGGACGTCAACGTAGAAAGCGGATGACAGCGCGACGCACTGGTGTCTCAGAGGTGCGCTAGCATCTCACACGGACCAGAGATCGAGTTCATCACAGAAAATGCCTAAATGACTGCTAGCAAACGGATTACTAAGAGCTGGCAGAGTGTGACAAAATGATAGAAATGAAATAGAATGACGTAAAACTAATAAAGGTTAAGAGGAAGAGAGGGAAGAAATACTTACAAGCACGTGATTGATGAAGCCTCCACCAAACGAATGTCTTTGCAACTTGCAAGTGTGATATTTGGAGAGAATGTTGGGGCTGTAGAGGGGTTTGCCTTAGTCAAACCCCCGTTTTGGTGTTCCCACCTCCACGGACAGCCAAAAAGATAAAGAGTGTGATGAACAAATTGCGTGGTGAAAGAAAAACCCGCACAGGAGTAGAACCTGCACCATGAATAAGCGTGTGATAAAAGCAAACCCTGCTTGAGGAGTGTTGATGCGTGTTTTATGACACAACAAACATTCTAGAATAAAGTGTCCAAAGACACTCTATCCCCTCTTGAAAAACTACCTCATTTGCTAAGACTGCAAGAAAGATCATACGACAATTCCAATGTTTCAGTTAGGTGTGGATAAGCTCTGTGGTTGATGTGATTTGCTAGGAACACAATAGGGATTTACTTTTGGTAAGTTACTCAGAAAAGCAAAGACGTGAATGCAGTATCATTTTGGAATTTTCTAAATTTGGATAAAAAAGATGAAAAAAGAGTAAGGGTTTAGAAGTCCTATGCTATTCCTACGAAATCAAGAGACGACAAGGATTGAGTGAAACTAAATAAACAATACTTTGTTTTGCCACGCTAAATGACAACTACACAAAGCAAGTGCAATCTTTTGGGATTTGTGCTTAAGATTTCTTTACTATGAACAATACAATCAATAGAACAACATTATTCGAAGTTAACATTGAAGCATCCACATCAAAAGCTCAGTCTAACTTTCCGCATTGAATGAAAAGCATTCACTCAAAGAAAGTATGAGCTAAGTTTCAGTAATCTCTACTATCAATCTATCATTCTCTTAACATGCATTTGAATAAGATTCTAATTGAAATCTACTTTGCAAGGAAGAAAAATATGCAACCATGCAACCATTTTTCGATGAAAGGATTCAAAGCATCTGATGCATTATGAACTTTATTATCAAGATAGTCTTTAGCAACAATTTCATAAAACTCTCTCTTATTATGTACAATCTCTTCTAATCTCTTCTAATGATTCTAATCTCTAATCCTTGATGAATTCTCTAATTTCTAGTTCATGAAATGAAGAGGGGGGGGGGTTATATAGAGTTTCTTGAGTACAATGAATGGCCAAGATCAAAATGAGATTAATGGTCCAGATTCAAAATAACTAGACCCTAATTAGGGTTGCCTAAACAACAATCAGTTAACTGCAAAGAACTTCATGCATTGGGAGTTGCATCCTTATCCACTCGCAAAGCACTATGTTTAGTGAACCTGGACACGATCATGCTAACTTCTTCTGTGGTAATGTCCAACAACGCATCAACCTTGTACTCCAACAAGTCTAAACTTTCTGCACAGTCTGCAAAGGTGATCACCCATCCCAATTCCTGCAACAAGAAGGTGTCTCGGACGGTCAGGAAGCTGTATGCCTTAGTCAGTTTTTCTTTTAGGATTGGCCTGGCAGAGAAAATCTCTTGAACTTTATCCTTCAAATTTTCCGACTGCAAGTGTTTTCTCTAGACAATGTCTCTATCAAGCACGTCTGTAGCCATTTGGAAAATTTTACTTTGGATCCCTTTTACTTGCTCCTCAACTTTGGCACCATTTGTCTTTACTCTTTCCAAAAATTTTCCTCGTGAGAGTAGTGCGTAGTACCAGCTGCTAAAATCATATGCAGCTCCAACTTCAATAATCTTTTTTCTTCGGAATGCCCTTTATCTCTCGAAGACATGGGATAATTTTATTCTGGATGTCTTGGAGGCCATCCCATGCTTCTGCTAAGTCTGCAACTCGTGATAGTAGAAAGGAAGCTTGCTCATAAACATATGCTAACTTCTCTACGAATGCCATTGCCTCTTCTTTCTTTCCTGCCATCCATTCTTTAGTTTCTCTGGCTGTAGTCAATTCCTCTTCAAAATTTCTGACCGGTTCCTATGAAGATTTGGAAGTGGAGGTGCTGATTGGTCACCTTGATTGAGTGGCCTAGTTAAATGTTGGATATATTCTATTAGACGCTCAATCTCTCTTTTATATTCCTTTTTCTTTGCCACTTATTTCTCCAGCCTAGACTTGATGGTGGCAACAAAATTATCCAGGTCCTCAACTTCTTGTTCTTTTGTTGTCGGACCAATATCAATAGTTGTGATGGCATATTCATTTGGGGCAATCTCGTCTTGGAATTTATCAACTATAGGCACTGCAATCTTCACTGTGCGGTTACCAGCCTCATCTCTTTGTATGGCAGAAAATTTCTTAGCTGACTTTCTTGTGGCAGTCTGCTCTAGCCTCGCCAAGAAGTCTGCGGTATCATCTTCTTCTGGTACCTCTACTGGTGCCTTTATCTTTAGTCTCTTTCAGCCAATTCGGGATGGTTGACTGTTCAATTCCATCTTCTTGATGATCTTGGATGTTTTGCATATCCTGAACTTCTGGCCTATCTTGAATTTCTTGCATGGATGGGTCTTCCTGGATTCCCTTCAGGGCGGAAATCATTCCCTCTTCAAATTCGCCATCCATGATATCCATGTCATTGTCCGACTCCAGAATCTCTGTGCCTGTAGGAGAAGGATGATCATCATCTTCTAATCGCATTGGCTCCATATCTCTTTCCAAAACTGGCGAATGAAGGGGCTTGGATTTATGCTTCTTTTGAGCGGGTCCTTCATCTATTGTTTTCTTCTTGTTCTGCTTTGCAGAGTCATCAATTTCTTTTCTCTTTTTGAGGTTGGCAGCATCAGTTGGTCCACCTCCATGAGATGCACCGACATTTGAGGAACAAGACTCTGTATCGCTCATCAATTCATATGTGAATTGTACATTCCTTTGCCGTAAAACTTGTACTTGCTGGTCCATCCACCATTGGGAATATTTGAACACAGGCCTCATGAATGTTGCCAGGTCGGCAAGCTCAGGCTCAGATCATCTGATAGGAGAAAGTGGCTGCCTTTCATCAAAGCCCGGCTGCACATATACTCCATCATCATCCAACTGATTAGGTACTCGGAAGAGTTCTGTCACCCTTATCATATTTAGCGGCAGCCTTGACCATAGTCTTTTCTCACATCATATTCATCAGTTGCATTTTCCCACAAATCTTCTAAGTCTATTCTGTGTTTATATTTCTCGCCTTCCACAGTTCCAATGTGATAGAGTCGATCGAAGTCAACTCTGGGCTTGTAGGATATGAATGGGTATCTTTGCATCTCTAATAGAGCACTCTCTGCCGCATGCGCCCATGGACATGATTCTTCCAAATTGCCAATGAAGAGTGGAAAAGTGACAACTGCTTTTTGCTTTGGCCTTTGGATATTTTGATATGTCTCCAATTGCCTTAGAATTTCCAACAAAACCATTTTGTTGGTAGGATAAATGGGCAATCTGTATGGGCGACTTGTGAATCCTTGAATCCTGATGTATGTAAATTTGGGAAACTGGATGAACCAAGATCCATATTTGTCAATCAAACTTTTGGCCTCACGGGTGAGCCTCTGATGTGTTCCGCCTTGGAGAATTCGAGTGATATACATAAGAAAGGCGTCATGCACCCATCTGAAGTGTGACTTCTCCTTCAATTGCAACTGCGGATAGCAATTGTAGGACTTGAACTCTCCTTCGCCATTGCCGACTACACCTTTGCAAATCAAGCTAGCATATCTGTAGGTCCTTGCAAGTAGATATATGACATAAGAACTCATATGGAAGGTTTTGGTTCTCTCCAAGTTGACGAACTGCTCATGGAGACTGTCACTGATCATTCTTAACCAGTTGAACATTTTAACCCCGGAAGTTATTTCATCAATGAAATAATACATCCAGGTTTCAAAAGGCGCACCATGAGGATTGCCCACCATTTTGTTCATTAGCAAGACTATCTCTGTATTCTTCTTTAAAATCAGTTTTGGACAATTTCTTCAACATCTTTTTGGCAGTGAGTCTGGGCTTCACCAACCAGGACTTATTCATATTTTATGCATAGAGATCTTGCTGATCTTTGTAAAGTTTACGTGCATCATCTTTGGTTTGATAAGATGTCCTGTGGTAAGCTGGAATTCCAAATGTCTCTTGTATGGCTGGCTCAGTCAAATATGCCAGTACTCTTCCATCAGGTGCCTCTATATGTCTTTCTTGTGCATTATAATGCAATGCACACTCTACCATGAGCTCTGGACATTCTTTTGCTGGCGGAAATCCAGCTACATGAACAATAGCGTTGCGCATCATCCTTCTTGCAATTGGCGTAGGTAAAAATCCATCACTTCCGTACATCATTTTCTTAAAATCATCAAAGTCAACATGGCCAAGGTCATTGTCCACAATGTTTTCCCATTTGGATTTGATCTTGGACTGTGGCTACGAACCCTTACTGGCGAACTTCATTTTTATTCTCTTGAAAATAAATCTGCAAGAAGATACAAAGAGAATATTAAAATTAAAATTTAATTACTTGAAAAATATTCCAGCTAAGTGACAAATCAAACTTTGTGAAAGATTATGCTGGAAATGAAAGAATTTATCCAAATAGATGAACGAAGTTTTTTCATGCCAGAATGAAGTGAAGAAAGTAAATCTGCTTGGTACTCTGGAAATAAATAAAACAGACAAGATCACAGTGCTGGTTGGTATGAATTTGCTTCCTTCACTTTGCTTCAAACTTCTCAACTTTCTTGCGTTAGCCAAAATTTCTTCTCACAACTTCTCTTTCGAAAGATGAATGATTAAAAAATGAGAAGCAAATTCAATTATAAAGATGAGAAGTTCGACCTATTTAGCAAAATCCAGTTGTTTCCATTAAATGATGTTTGAACTTGGCTTGCACTTAGCTTCCGAATGGCAAATCTTATCTTCAGCATCAATCTCCGGGAAAGTTGCTAAGTTTGGCGCCAGTTCAGTGAAGTCCTTTTTGTCTTTTTCCAAATTTGAGTATTAGAGAAAAAAATTCAAATTTTATCTCTTTGGTTGTTGAAAATGAAAATAAAAATAATAAAAATAATTATTTTCATGTGTCATTTTTGAACCCCTTTATTTTAATTATTTTAATTATGGCCTTTTATTTTTATCTAAGGCAAATTTGATTTTTCTAAGTTATTCATTGTGTTTGCCTTAGACAAATCTTTTTCTTCCATTTTATTTTGCCATAATATTTTAGAACTCCCTAAGTCTTTGGCGAATTTTGTTACTTTTTAGGCATATCAATGCTAGACTTAGGAAAAAATTTCTTTATTTTCTCTAAGTATGACGAATTTATGAAGGTGCCAAGCATATCATTTAACATTTCAATATCCAAGCTTAGGCAAAATTTCGATTTTTTTCACTTCCTCTTGGTATGGCGGGCTTGTCAAGTGGTTTGGATATATATTTATGGACTTGGGTGGACTTGGCAAGTGCTTTTTCCATCTTTCTTTCATGCTGGGCGGACTTGGCTCTTTTGCTTAAGCCATATAACATTCTACTTGAGTGGGGAGGACTTAGCTTCATCTCTTGACATATAGCTTGGGGCAGACATTCCATCATCTCTTTCCATTCTACATGGGGCGGACTTCACTCACTCTCAAGCCATTCTACATGGGGCAAACTTCACTCATACTTATGCCATCTCTCCTCTTATGCTGGGCGGACTTTCCATGAGTCCATGCCATGTCTTGGGGCAGACTTTACTTACTCTCAAGCCATTACCTTCTTATGTTGGGCGGACTTTGTCTTGGCTTGTGCCATTTGCATAGGGCGGACTTTGTTCATGTCCAAGCCATTGCTTTGTGAGCTGGGCGGACTTTGTATTATGTCAAGCCATCTTCTTTAGAGCGGTCTTTACTTACTCTCAAGCCATAAAGGTGGGCGGACTTTCCTCATTGCCATGCCATTCACTCTTGTCTTCAAGGTGGACTTGGCCTTGAATCATTCCATTTGGCTTGAAGCGGACTTGCCACCATTCCATGCCATTCCTTCTTCTCCATGGCGGACTTAGCTCATGATCAAGCCATCTAGCTTGGGCGCCATCTTCCATACTTAGGCAATTTTCACCATGATTTTCAGACTTGTCATGGATTTTTCCAGATTTTTAAATGATTTTCTGTGATTTTCCATTGGTTTTTTGGGACTTTTGACTGATTTTTTGAAATCTGGGCACTTTCTAAAAATGGAAGCCTTGCCAAAAATAGAAACTTTTCCAAAAATAGTAACTTTCCAAAAATAGCCCCTAAAAAATAGGAAGTCCAAAAATGGAAAAAAAACCAAAAATGAAGTCGCTAAAAAATAGGGGGTCCGGAGGGGAAATCCCCAAAAAGTAGATGTCAAAATTGACTGAAACTACAGTTGATCTTTGTCCCTCGGGCCTCCTAAGCATTGTGATGATGTTTGCACACTGATTCAGGCTCAAATTCTTCGCTTGACTCGGCTGACCATTGAAAAACTCAAATTCTAAACCCCCAAATAGAGATCAAATGAAACTGAAGCGCAACGGAAAATCCCTAAAACACAAACTACTAGGGTCCCCATTTGCAATGGGGTGATGTGTGAAATAGGTCACAACAAGGAAGAGAACCTGTATCACGAAGTAAATATGCAAATAGTAGGGGATATGGAATCCCAAGATGCTCACAAGCATGAAATGGAGTTGCAAGAGCCAAGAAGGCTACAAAGAGTGTTGCTAAGAGAGCTTGAGAGAGCTTGAAGTTGCTACAACAAGTTGTATGAAGCTGTGCAAAATGCTAGAGATTGGAATGAAGCCAAAAATTGGCAAAATGGAGCTAGCTATGGAAGTTCTTAGAGAGCCAAAATGAGTTGAAGGGATGATTTAAAAAGAGAGAAGAGAAGCTTCTTCAGCGGTTTTCGGGCGTTACCAGCCATTACCATCGACAAAACTTGTTGGAAAGTGGAAAACATGCATGGAAATAGTCGTTTGAGCTTTGAAATGTCACAGGTCGATAGCACGGCGCGTGGACGTCCGTGCGACACGCTAGTGTTTGGATATGTCACGCTACAAAACGACGAAAACGAGAGAAGTACCAAGTCTGATGGAAAGTTGACACGCAAGGGTAGCTGCTGAAAAGGGGTGTTGGAGCATCTTGAGAGGGAGAGAGGCTGATGCAAGGGCTTAAATGAGCCTACTCAAGATGCTAAAGGAGCGGACGCTAAAGTGGAAGCAAGAATGTAGGCGAAATTGCAAGGCTGTAATTTCGCTCTTATACATTTTGCCCCCACTTTAGCGGGCATATGAATCTACAATAATATGCACGCTAAAGGGAATCTACCAAACATAAATAACATCATATGCCAAAAGGATACTGTAGAGGAAGTTGATAACTCTTCGAGTCATGGAAGCATGCCCCCAGGCTGACAATTTGCAAAATCAATACATTAGACAAGAGAAACCTGCACCAAATAGCAACGTTAGAACATAAAAAGCTAAAGGATTCGAGTCAATAAAGTAAAGAGGCCTCGATGTAAAAGGTTGTCTTGGTACTATGCGTCGTCCCTGTTGTGACCTTTTCACACATCGCCCCATCGCCAATGGGGACCCCCAGTTGTCTGCTAGTTTTTAGGGTTTTGTCTCCTTGCAACGGTTCCGTGAAGTCACCTTATTGAAAGTTTCAAGTCAGTTTGTCGAGAGTCATCCGAGCCAAGTCAATAATCCATGCTTGAATCAGTGCATAGATGTCATGGAAGTGCTCAGAAGGCCCAAGAAACGAAGATCGCCTGTGCCGAGACTTCCTACTTTTTAGGGAATTTGCTTTTTCGCTTTTTCGCTTTTTCATTTTTGGCATTTTTGGACCAAACGGGGTTCCCTATTTTTTAGGGATTTTGTTTTTTCTATTTTTAGAAAGTCAACCCTGGTCAACAAGTCAACTTTCTATTTTTAGATCCAAAAATCAGCCTAAAAATAAAAAAATCACAGAGAAAATCGAAAAATCATTGAAAAACCTGGAAAAGTAAGCAAAAAGCATGAAAAATCAGTCAAAATCATTGAAAAATCAACTTAAAAGTATCAAATTCTGGAAAAATCAGTCCAAAAATCACAGAAAAATTACCCAAAAGAGTATGAAATTCATGAAAATTCTGGCTAAGTCTGAAGAAATCGCCATTTTCAAGGTAAGGAGGTTGGCCCTTGAAATGTGGGACGGAAGGAGAGAAATGTCAATGATCTTGGAAAGTCCGCCAGCCATGAAGGAAGGAATGTCAAACACTAAGGAAAGTCCACTAGTCATAAAGAAGGGAATGTCCAAGACTATGGAAAGTCCGCCAGCCTTGAGGAGACTTGTCCAACACCCTTTGAAGTTCGCCCTTACTTGTCTAGAAGCTTGTAAAGTCCGCCATACTCAAGGGGGTAAGTGCCAAATGCTTGGGAAGTCCGCCCTCACTTTGGAAGGATGCCTTTGAAGTCTACCTTCACTTGACCAAGACGTTGGAAAGTCCGCCTAGGCATGTGGAAGAAGAAAAAATTGAAAATTTCACTAAGTGTTGGGTGCCTAGAGAGAAAATTCGAAAATTAGCCTAAGTATAGAAGCCTAAAAGGGTGGAAAATCAAATTTTGGCTAAGCGTTGTAATATTTTCAAGGGGTAAAGTGCTAAAGTTTGAAAGGAAAGTGCTAAGAAAGTTCGCCATGGCATGTGGAAGGTGGAAAAGACTTGAGGAAGTCCGCCTAAGCTATGGCAAAGGAAAAAAATGAAGTGTGCCTAGCATAAAAATGAAAGAGAAATTTAAAAATCGCCTAAGTATGAATGTCTGGAGAAAATGTTATAAAATTGAAAAAATTGGCCAGAGAAAAATGCACAAGGCAAAGAGAAAGGAAAGCTCGCCCTTGGCCAGAAGAGATAAAAATTTGTCAAGCGTCAAGGAAATTCGCCTAAGAAAGACGTCCAGGCAAAGACTTTGCCTAGAGAAGTTCGTCTGAGCAAAGAAAAAAATTGACTTTGGCAGAAGAAAATAAGCTCAGTGCAATTAAAAATTCGCCATGGCAGGGAAAAATAAGGATCTGGCATAATAATTGTCGACGGAATGGCTTAAATTTTGACTTAGCTAGACGAAAGTGAGAACAAAATTGGACAATAAACTTTTAGCTAGAGAAAACGAAGGAAAAATCAAAATAGCCATGGGTCCAAAACGAACGGGTTGGAATAAATTAAAATATTTTAATATTTTAATAATTTATTTCCAATACTTAGAAATTTAAAAAGGCCTTGGACAAAATCAAATTCCCCAGACGAGAGTTGGAAGAAAATAAATTAGCCGGACAAAGATAAAATCCGATGGGCAAAATTAAATTCGCCATTGATTTAAAGTTGGAAAAATCGAATTTAATTGAATATTTAATGTTTATTTTCAAAAATTCAAGAATTAAAGATAAACATTTCAAGCAAAAATCGAATTTTTGAAAATCAAAGAGATTTTCTTAGATAAGCTCGACACGGATTCTTTTTCAAAAAATAAAGGAAACTTGCCTGTTTGAACAAGAGAAGGCAAATCGAGATCGAGAGAAGAGAAGGCAGTTGCTAAAATAAATTAAACTCTTCAGCATTATAATGAGTTTTAGCAACTCATTTTTCACAAACATAGCTAAAAAAAAGTTGAAACTCTCTCGAAAGTCTAAGGCAAGTGATTATTCTGTAGGCAAGATCGAATTTTCCAGAGGAAGAAGTAATTTCATGCTGAAGGAGAATTTTCACGAGAAAGGAAAAGATTTATTTGCTGAAAGTTGAATTCTTTTGTGCAAGAGGGGCGCACTTCATCTTTTGCTTTTTTTTAAATTATCAGAATTTAAATCTGATTTGCAGCCAGCAGTCTTTTACTGAGGTTTGAAGTTCGATTGATAGATTCGCCATTCTTCTTCTGTCTCTTTCATTTTGATTCAATTCTGGCCAAAATTTCAACTTCATCCATTTACTTTCAGCTTGTTTTTTTTGCAACAATTCAATTATTTAATAAGCTGAAAATAAATTATTCGAACACACGGTCTGGGAATAAATTATCTTAAAAGTCTTTGTATTAATGTTAATCTTTTGGACTATAGGTTGATGACCACGGTGGGCGAATCATCAAAGACGGCGAAAATGAAGTTCGCCAACAAAGGTGTCCAGCGGGAGTCTAGAATTAATTCAAAATGGAAAAATGTCGTAGACACCGATCTGGGACATGTCGACTTCGAGGAGTTCAAAAGAAGAGTGTATGGACAAAATGGACTTCCAACACCAATAGCCAGGCAGATGGTGAGAAACGGGATTTTTCAGGTAGCTCGATTTCCGCCTACAATGGATTGTGCAGAATTGATGGTGGAATGTGCTATCCACTATGATGCTCAGAAGAGGTAGATCATTGCGCTTGACGGCAGAATTTTGGCACACTTGAGCGAGGTGGCAATTCAAGAAACTTTTGGCATCCCAGCACACTCTCAGACGGTCTATAAGACCAAGGAGGAAGCTCAGCGTTTGTATGATAGCCAGCCAGACTTATGTGCCACAACTGTTAACAAGGCATGGCTGGAGAAGCCTAAGCCATCCATAAAGAAGATGCCCAAGAGACCTCGCCGGACAGACTTCAAAGAGGATTTTGGGGACATCATCTTGATGTTGAACAGAGTAGCTGGCAACGCCCAGGGTGCATTTTTTGAGAGCTGGATGTATTACTTCATAGATGAGATCACTTCTGGTGTAAAAATGTTCAACTGGTCATGAATAATAAGTGACAATCTTCACGAGCAATTGATCAATCTGGAAGAGACTAAGTCTTTTCACGTGAGCTTGTATATTGTCTACTTATTGGCCAGATCATATAAATATCCAGGATTAACTTACAAGGGCAAAGTTGGTAGCGGAGAAAACGAACTCAGACGTTATGACTGCTATCCACAACTCCAGCTGAAGGAAAAGTCTCATTTCAGAAGGGTGCATGATGCCTTCTTAATGCATATTACCAGAACACTTCAAGGAGGAGTGCATCAGAGGCCGAGTCATGAGGCAAAGAGTCTAATCAGTAGATACGGGTCTTGGTTCATCCAGTTCCCAAAATTCACGTATGTCAGGATCCAGGGGTTTACTAGAAATCCCTATAAGTTGCCCATTTATCCGACAAATCGGATGATTCTGCTCGAAGTCTTGAGGCAGTTAGAAGAATATCAAAACATCTAGAGGCCAACCAAGAAAGCATCTGTTACATTCCCATTTTTCATCGGGAATATGTTAGAATCATGTCCGTCGGCACAAGCAGCCGAGAGTGCCAAGTTGGAGATTCAGTGGTACCCATTCACAGCTTACAAGTCCAGGGTTAACTTTGACCCACACATCATATTCAGACAGTAGATGGAAGAAGGTACAAGCATAGAGTGGAATTGGAAGACTTCTGGGCAAATGCCACCGATGAATATGAAGTCAGAAGGAGATTATGGTCCAGAATTCCATTAGACTTCATGAGGACAATTGAGTTTTGCCGGGTGCCTGACCAGTTGCAGGACGATGGGAACTACATCCAGCCACGCTTTCAAAGAGAGTTGACCTCTTCCTCCCGTGAGGTGATCAGAACCTGAGCACATAGACTTAGCAATGTTAATGAGGCCAATGGTCAAGTACTCTCAGTGGTGGGTTGACCATCATGTCCAGGAGATGAGACAGAGAAGAATAACACTCACGTATGATTTACTGAGCGAGTCAGAATCGTATTCCTCCAACGCTGGTGCATCCCATTAGGACTTGGTTGAGATTGGAGAGAAGAGGAAGGAAATAGTTCCAAGTGCAGAACCTGTTCCGAAAAGACATAAGGGAGAACCATCTCGTTCAGCAGCATCTCGGAACATTGACGAGCTGGTGGCTACCATAGATGAGTTGTTGGTCGAAATGATTGTACCTCCTACAGTTTAGGATGAAAATAATGAACCTATTCAGCTGGATGACGGGGAGCCCTCATCACCTACGGGCACGGAAATATTAGGTTCAGATAATGAGATGGAAGCCCGAAATAATGCCGACTTCGAAGAGGGAATGATTTCCGCTCTCAGAGAAGTCATGGATACTCCAAATGAGGAGGATGTTCCGGTAGAGGATGGGATTGAGCAGCCGACAATTCCTGATTGGCTGATAGAAAGGATGAAGATTCAGGCACCTGCAGAAGCCCAAGAGGAAGATGATACTGCAGATTTCTTAGCAAGGTTGGAATAGGTTGCAATCAAGAAGCCTGCCAAGAAATTCTCTACTATTTAGAGGGACGAGACAGGCAGTCGTTTCGTACACATTGCAGTACCCACAGTGGACAAGCCACAAGACGAGATCACTCCTCAAGACTACGCCATAACCACTGTAGATCACTCCTCAAGACTACGCCATAACCACTGTAGATCTTGGCCCAACCACAAAAGGCCAAGACGTGGAGGAACTAGATAATTCCGTCTCGACCATCAAGGCGAGATTGGAAAAAGAAGTGGCGAAAAAGGAGTATAAAAAGGAAGTTGAACGCCTGAAGGAGTACATACGACATCTGACCCAGCCACTCGATCAGGGTGATGCAGTAGCTCCTCCTCTCCTTAATCCTTCACAAGAGATAACCAAGGAGGTGGAACACGGGATGGTTACAGCCAAGGAGGCTCAGGACTGGATGGTGAGCGAAGGAACGAAAGCACCCTTGTTCATGGAGAAGTTGGCACTCGCCTATGGGAAAACCTCGTCTTTTCTTTCCAGACTTGTTGATATGGCGGAAACATGGGAATGTATTCCAGATATGCAAGAGAGGCTTATTCCATGCCTCAGGTTCCTGAAGGGCACTCCAAGAGAGGAGTTGGTTGCTAGAAAAGTGATTGCTGCAGGAGCAGCATATGATTTTCATCATTGGTTTTGGGCAGTAACTATATGAAGAGAAGTTTTGGAGAAGGCGAAAGTGGATGGGATTAGAATCGAAGAGCAAGTCAAAGAGATTCGGGAGAAAATTTGTGTGACAGCTGCAGAGGTGTTTGATTGTGAGATTATCCGGGAGAATGACATGCAGCTGGAAGCACTAAAGCGTAAGGTTCAAGAGGTCTTCTTCTCGGCTATTGGACCACTTCTGAGATAGGATTTTGCAAGAGTGGCAGGTCTTTCAGCCATCCGGAATAATTTTGGGAAGCAGGAAGCGTATTGGGCAAATACCTTTGCCAAATGTGCAGAGAACTTGGATGGACTTGAATTTCGGATTAGCATGCTGCCACCCGTCACGATGGAGGAGGTTGTCACAGTCGTTTCTAGGTTCATCAAACGCAATGCTGCGCAGGAGCATAAGGACGCCTCTCCTTGATGATAGCTGCAACTGCCTCTTTACTGATTGTTTTCTGATTGATAACTCGTTATTTTGAGCAACCCTAATTAGGGTTGAGTTGTAATAATCTTGGCCGTCGAAATTGTTTTAATCTCGGCCCTTCATTTGATTCTTGAAACTCTATTTAAACTGGTGATCTCTCATTTTTCATTGGTAGTGGAAACAGTATATGAAATTGTTGCATTGAGACTATTTCCGATAGTAAAAGCTCTTATGCATGATTTGCTTTGAACAACTTTTATTGTCAAACAGTAAGCTTAGGTTACATATATTCTTCTACCATATAGATTAGGAGGTAGATTGCTAGCATTAAGTTAAGCAGAATTTGCTTTGGAATATTGGTTAAGTGAATGAGAGATTGATCGTATAGATTCAATGGTGAAGTATTGCTCATACTTTCTTCGAATGGATGATTTGCATTCGATGCGTAAAGTTAGCCTGAGCTTGTAATTGTGGGTTCTTAACTTCAGTCTCGTTCGAGACTTGAAAATTACAATCACACCCTTAGAAGATTGCACCCACTTTAAGTTGTCCAAAGGAGGTGAAACAGCGCGTTAATTACTTTCAATTCAATTCCCATCGCCTCTCACCCTAGGCTGAGAATAAATTCTCCAAACTTTATCCTTTGTCATTTTTGAGATCCAAATTGAAGTCCTACCCAAAGGAGCCTTTAATGATAAATCTTCCTAAGTCCCAACTTGTAAGAAATAGCCCAAGCAAGTCCCTTGTTACTGTACATATCACAACTTCCATTGAGTTTATCCACACCAAGACTACAAAAGAAACCTTGAATTGCCATATGATCTTCTCAATAATCTTAAAGATACGCGGTTGTTTTTCAAGAGAGGATAGTGTCTTTGGACATTTTATTCTCAAAAAAGACATTGGAGTTGGGGAAGGGAATAAAATTTTATTTGTGAGTTCATTTTAAGCATACAAGAATTTTCTTTTAGGGAATTGTGCAGAGAAGTAATTCAAGAACTTGAGGAGGGAAACCTCAAGGAGAATATTGACTACGATGGTGAGAAATCCACCCTGGTCGATGGCTGACCGATTTAATCAAAATCGGTGCTTGTATTTAATGATTTGATTATTAGGAAATGATCATGGGTTATTTGCACAGACTTGCAATTTCATGGAGTTGAAGGGCAAAATTGGTTTTTTAAAACTGGGCATGGAATATTGAAAATGATTAATGATGGCACCAATTGAATAATTACAGAGCAAAGTAATTAACCTTCTATGGTCTTGGTCTCTTGTGATTAAGGAGTTTAGAATGTGGGAACTAATAACTAGCCTTGATGACTTAAGGAATTTTGTGTTTTAATAATTGTGTCTGGCGAATACTAAGGTGTGTCTACCTTTCTAGAGCCATGAGCATGGTGGCAGGCATGATTTTGTGCGGAAAGGATTATTGCTATCACTAGCAAACAAAAGAAAATTACATGGAAGCTGATGTGGTGGCAATAGGATATTGGCAGCTTTAAACATAGTTGGAGTTCTAAGTTATAAATCACAAAATAAAGACTGCATCAGTTTGACAGTTTAGGATGGCATGACAAACCTAGGAGTTGGCGGGATGGTATTTGGATGCTATAAGGAATATTTTTCAAATGTTTGTCATATTATTTGGAGCTTTAGTCTGGATGCTAAACTCCCATGCTGCTGATAAAGTATCCACTCAGGGGGGCGACTAGTAAACTGATGAAATATAGTCCTGTCTAGGCATAGGTCGCAAGTTCTGTTTGAGGTGACTTCGAATTTAGCGATGACAATGTCCATGTGATGAGCCTTGCTAGCTCAATGCTCAAACCCCTGTCTTTTTTTTAAGTCTATTTGTGTTTTTAGTTTTAGAGAAATTTTGTAGACAGAAGAGAAGGGGCGCATCATATAAAAGCTCACAAAATGAAAACTTGAGCAAATTTAATCAAACTGGAATTGTAGAAGGTGTTTATTATCATCAACAATGGATTTAAAACATACAAACATACCCGAAAGCCTCCAGATTTTTTAAATAAGAAATCCGACCAGCATAGTGAAGAACTGACGAAAACTGGAGTAGAGAGTTACAGATTGCAAAGTTTATTTTGAAACTGAAGCCAGAGAGAAGTATAGGTAGGGCGCCCAAGTTCATGAAGAGAGATCCTCAGAAAGAAGACGTTTCTCCAAAAAGCCAAAAAAAACCTTCCTTGCAAGTGCCACGCCCTTTCAAACAAAAAGCATCAAAAACCATCTCTGAAGGTACACCCAAACAGCCATGAAGTCTGCCATGGTGAAGGAAGAACAGCAACTAATAAACCCTCTGTTTTTGATGAAGAACACTACAAAAATCTGTTGAAGCACTGCAGAACTTCTGAAATGAAGCTCTCTCAATCTGCACTAATTCAGCTGATCTTTCACAACTTCACAAGTGCTCACACTGAAGAGATTTCGTTCTCCAATGGTGGATTTGCTGCAAACCTGATCACAGGCTGAAAGCAAGGGAAAAAAACCTCCAAGGCAAAGTTGAAATATTCAAAAAGATGAGTTTCTCATTGCCCAAATCCCTTATAAAGCAAAAGAGGTGAAACCCTAAGAAGGCCGTACATTTTAGGGCTTTAGCTCATTTAAATTTATGAAACTAAACTTAAGTCACTTTCCATAGTCTTCTTTTTGATTTTTGGCGCCTCCTTTAAGTGAATAAAAGATATAACATTAAAATATTCACTTTAGACTTAATTTAAGTGAAATAAGAATTATAAAGTCAATTTGACTTTATAAAAAGACTTTAAGTTAAAAATTAACTTAAATCACTTAAGTAAGCCTATCTCCCTCAATTCTCAACAGAATTCAATGCCGTCAGAAGCAAAGAAACTCCTGTACTGCCAAGGCCTGCAATGAGCCTATCCACGATCTCAAAAAATGAAATCGACCGAACTCTCCAGAAGGTACCACTGACCCTCTAACCAATCCAGTTAGCCCACAAGGGTCCAAGAAAAGGGCTAACACACTGCATCAGGTGACTGACTAGAGTGGGGACATCACAGTCCGCCCTCCCCGAATTTGCTTGTCCGCAAGCAAACTCAAAGCTGGATGTTGTAAAACACTGTCACCCTCCCAAGTCGCATCCTCGGCTGGTAGATCCTTCCACTTCACCAAGTATTCCCTGATAACCCTTCTTCGAAGATGACGCTCTCTAGAATCCAGAATGGCCTCAGGAACCAATATCAACTTCCCCTCATCATCCAGGGGTGGTAAATCAACAGAAGGAATCACATGTGGTCCCAATGCCTTTTTGAGGCGTGAAACATGGAACACATTGTGAACCTTGCTATCCATCGGAAGATCTAACTCATAAGCCACTTCACCGACCCGTCTGACAACTCTAAATGGTCCATAGTAACGAGGCTTAAGTTTCTCTGCGCCCTTCTTACGAAGGGTGGACTGCCTATAAGGCTGGAGCATCAAATACACCAAATCATCGATCTCGAAAGATCGCTCCACTCGCCTCTGATCAGCATATTGCTTTTGCTGATTCTGAGCTTTCTGTATATTCTCTCTGAGTGCTCTCATAATATCTTGGTTCTCCTGCAATAGATCACCAGCACTAGGTACTCTACTGTCACTCAGTAACAAGTCTAGAAAGCTCGGAGCATCATATCCATATAAGGCTCGGTAAGGGGTCATCTGAATGCTCATGTGATGAGTGGTATTGTAGCAATACTCACAAAGGTATAACCATCTCACCCATGCCTTCTGCTGCCCTGAACTGTAATTCCGTAAGTATCCCTCCACCCATTTGTTGACTATCTCAGTCTGCCCATCTGTCTGGGGGTGGTAGCTAGTACTCGGAGTGAGTTCTGTTCCGCATAGCTTGAATAACTCTTGCCAGAAGTTACTCATAAACCTGCTATCCCTGTCACTGACTATACTCCGTGGCAAACCATGCAACCTGAATACCTCACGAAAGAACAAATCTGCCACCTGAGTAGCTGTGTGCGTAGTAGTGATTGAGAAGAAATGAGCATACTTCGTCAATCGATCTACCACCACAAAAATGTTGTCTTTCCCTTGAGCTTTCGGCAAGCCCGTAATGAAATCCATAGACAAGCATTCCCACTTCCTCTCAGGGATAGGAAGCGGCTGAAGTAATCCTGCAGGGTATGTGTGTTCTTGCTTGTTCTGCTGACAAACAAGGCATTCCCTGACATACTGGAGAACAAAGGATTTGAGACCCTTCCAAGAGAATCTTTCCCGTACCTGCCTATAGGTCTTAAAGTACCCGGGATGTCCTGCCATAGGTGCATCATGAAATGATCTCAAAACTTGGTTCCTCATCTCTGAATCTGGAACTAGAAATATCCTCCCTTTGTAAATGATAAGATCATCTACAAGTGAGTATCTGGCATCTTGTACTGTTCCATCCACTATGCTAGAAGCCCACGGGTTCTTAGCATACTCAGCTACAATCATATGTCTCCAGTCCTCTGAAATCTGTGTAATGGAGCTCAAGTGAGGACAGCGAGATAATGCATCAGCAACTACATTCTGAGTACCCTTGACATAGGAGATGTCAAAATCATAGGACTGAAGTTTGCTGACCCATTTCTGTTGTCTTTCATTTAAATCCCGCTGTCCAAGGAAGTGTTTTAGACTATTATGATCGGTTTTAACACAAAATTTACTACCAATCAAGTATTGCCTGAACTTGGCCGTGGCATGCATGATGGCCAACATCTCCTTGTCATAGATGCTAAAGCTCCTCTCAGGACCTCTCAGCTTCCTGCTCTCGAAAGCTATAGGATGACGATCCTGCATAATGACTGCACCAATTCCCTCACCACTGGCATCACAATGTAACTCAAAGGGTTTGGTGAAATCCGGCAAAGCCAACACTGGACATGAAGTCATGAGAAGTTTGAACTTCTCAAAGCACGCCTGTGCTAATGGTGTCCACACAAATGCACCCTTCTTAGTCAAATCAGTTAGTGGCGCAGCATGCCGCGAGAATCCACTAACGAACCGACGATAGAAGGCACATAATCCTACAAATCCCCTGAGCTGTGTCAATGTCTCAGGTGTAGGCCAATCAATGATAGCTCGAACCTTCTCTGGATCCATGCTAACTCCCTCACTGCTGATAATGTGACCCAAATACAAAAGCTCAGCCATGCCCAACGCACACTTGGACTCCTTGGCGTACAAGGACTCTCTGTCAAGTATGCTCAAAACCTCATCCAGGTGAACCATGTGTTCTTCCCAAGATTTGCTATAGACTAGGATGTCATCGAAGAACACCAACACATGTTTCCTCAGTTGAGGATGGAAAACCCTATTCATAGTGGACTGAAAAGTGGCTGGAGCATTGGTTAAACCGAAAGGCATAACCAAGAAATCAAAGTGTCCACAGTGACATCTGAATGCGGTTTTCTCTATGTCCTCCTCTCGGACTCTGATTTGATGATAACCTGTCCTCAAATCAATCTTTGAGAAGTAGCAAGCTCCATGAAGCTCATCTATCAACTCATCAATCCGCGGAATAGGATATCTGTTCTTTATAGTTCTCCTGTTAAGCATTCTATAATCAATACACATTCTGAGTGTACCATCCTTTTTCTTCACCAAAACAACTGATGAAGCAAAGGGTGACTTACTCGGCCTAATGTGCCCCATAGCCAAAAGTTCTTTGATGGTCTTCTCAATTTCATCTTTCAAGCGTTTGGGGTGCCGATAAGGAGTGATCATGATAGGTTTTGTGCCCTCATCCAGCTCTATGATATGCTCAATACCTCTATCAGGAGGTCTACCTGGTGGGATTGCACTGAAAACCTTGGTATGTTTGGTTCTGAGTTCCTGTACATCTGGATGGTAAGAAGAAACTTGCTGATCCAAATGTGAAGGCATTAACTTGCATTCAGCTACCCAATCTACCATGTCATGACGAACCAAACGTTCCATTCTTTTGAGTGAAATTTCTTTCACATTGCTGTCCTTGATGGCTTTTAGAACATGTTTTGTGCCATCAACTTTGAATTTCATCTCCATGTCATTCAAATTAAGTGTGAACTCTCCTATAGCATGAAGCCACTTCATGCCGAGAACTATATCAGTTCCTCCCATGTTCACAACATAAAAATCTGCCTTAAACTCATAGTTATTGAGTTTCAAAGGCAAGTCTGGAACCATCCTCTCGCAAGTGAGAGTGTATCCATCAGCAACCTTGACTCGAATGCCTTCAAACTGTTGAGTTTGAATTCCTCTTTTCTCCACCAAACGTGAGTCAATGAAATTGTGAGTTGCACCTGTATCTAAAAGAGATATGACTCTTTGACCAGCCAAGACCCCACGGAGTCTAAAAGATCCCTCTCTCTGCATGCTGGATAAATGAGCCTCCTTTAACTCAGTTTCTACTACAATTTCAGCCTCATCTTCTGATTCTTCTCCATCTGTATCATAAATTGGAGCTTGCTGATCAGAAAAATCAGTCACTTCTTCTCCCTCATAAAACCACTCCATGTTCCTGTTTTGCCCTTTAGGTTTGAGGGGGCAATCATGATTTTGGTCATAAGGGCCCTTGCAGTAAAAACAAAGTCTCCT
>VDFB02028698.1:0-13357 GCA_007258455.2 Sequoia sempervirens
TACAATAGAAGCAATATTTCAAAGATAGGGATATGTAGTGAAATACCAATGGTAGTCCCTCAACTTATCCAATATCCCCATATAGCTATGGATAGGTGGATGAGTCAATCCTTATGAAGTATGATGATCTACAATATGATTAAGCTCTGTCTGCATGTTTTTAAGTGGTATTTGGATTTGTAGCTTGTGAAGAATTAGTCAAGAACATAGTATCTTGTTTCTCATACACCAAATTGCATACTGTCCTCCACATGATCTGGCATCAAAGTTGATATCAAAGAGAACTTGTGTCCATGAATGTTGAACACCTTACCCAAAAATCCTCTTGTGGTCTCCAATAGTGAAGCACAAAGAAAACTTGGCGTGTTCCATATAGCTAGCAAGGCCAACAAAATGTTAGAAAAGCCAACAAAGTTGTGTTTTGTTCAATACTCATGTAGAGAAGCGTCATCAATTGGTATTGGTGAAAAAGTGTTGGGTAACCACGAAAACCTGTAACCATATTCTCAAGACCAAGCATATCAAGTATAGTAATGCAATATCATCCATTTAATAACTCCACCATTCATTAGTAGTTAAGTCATTTTTGTAAATGAAGGGTAGAGTTATTAATGTGAATAAATAATAAAAAGAATGAATATTATTACAATGAATGATTGTGTAGACATAATATCAATGCTAATTAACACAAGAATACACACCTTTATTTGGTCCAAGTATTACATAATGGTACTATTAGAAGCACCAAAGAAATAATCAATGAGGGTTTATTAGAAATCAACCAAGAATCGTCAAAATTCAAGGGATTCCCCCCCCCTCCCCCCAACTTAACTTCATACTGCAAAGGAATGAGAGAATTAAGATAATCCAAAAAATGAATAAATATAGTGACATATTTAAGAATACCCTGAGCTTTTTTTAATCAACCAAAGATTTCCAAAATTCAATAGATTCCCCCCCCAAACTTAATTTCACATTGTAAAATCATGTGGGTATTAGGATAATCCAAAGAATTAATAATACCTTGATCCTTATTTAATGAATGATCATCTATTTGTAGCATGTTTTGTATGGTCACTAATGCATTCAAATCCTTCTAGTTCTTCTTAATTATAAAATCAATTATTGGACCTAGATCAATAAGTGTGCGAGGAATACACAGTTTTACCACAGGTCTCCAAAGATCTAGATGTTTGAGCATAAAAAAAATATTTATAAATAGATCTTGTAGGATGTCATTATGTATCTCACACAACTCTTGAATCAGTAAGGCATATAGTTCACCGTTGCTTATTGAATGATTAATTTCAACACACATATTTATCATTTCAATGATAAAATTAGAATTACATTGAATTGTTGCCTTATCTATGTGAATTAATTCTAAAAGTTGTGATGCATTAAGTAGATAAGAAGAACTAAGTTGATTATCTTTTAGTGGATCATTTTGTTCTTCAAATTCAATTAAACAAAAATCACATCCTTTAGTTGTGCGAATAGATTGCAATTGTGATTTATCAATTTCAAAGAGCGAGATCTAATAATTTGGAATGGATGCTAATACAGATTTGATCATCATTATTTTCCTAGCTAGTGACAACCACCTAGCTTTCCATGAAAGAATTTTGGATTTTATTCTTTCAATAATTTTCTGCCAATACTTAACTCTATCAACTCACATAAAGAAAGGAATACCTAGATATGTGCAAGGAAACTCAGCTTGTTGAAATCCCAACAATCCAATCATTTTCCTTGAGATAGAATCCTTTGTATTAAAAAAGTATATCTTGGACTTGTTGGCATTAATATTTTGACCCAAAGATGAAGAGTATTTATCAAGGATTTGCTTTACCTGAACAACTTCTTGCAAAGAGGACTTCCAAAATCATACTCTATCATCAACAAATAATGAGTGTGTGGCTATAATATGTGTATTTGGAATAGAGATACCATACCATAAGCCTTGATTGTGAAATTTCCTAATTGATCTACTTAATGCCTCAGCCATTAATATGAATAAAAAAGGAGACAAAGGCTCTCCTTGCCTAACTCCTTGGGTGGAACCACAAAAACCAACTAGAGAGCCATTTACAATAACTAAAAACTTAGCCCCTGCTAAACATGACTGGATCCATTTGCACCATTTGTAGCTAAATCCAAACTTTTGCAATACTTGAATCAGAAACTCCCAATTCACTCTGTCATAAGCCTTCATCATATCAAGCTTGATAATGAAGGATAGGTTATTATTAGACTTAACATAATGCAACACCTCATGGGCCACTAATGCTCCTTTTAGAGTTCCCCTGGTAGGCACAAAACCACATTGTTCTTGTGAAATTACTCTTGATATAAATAGATGGGTATGTGTAGGATCATCATGGAAAAAATAGGCCCTTAACTGGCAATGAAAATTTAGAAAAATTAGAGTTAGGAAACTTGATGTAAAAATTTGAATAGAATATGTAGAAATTGAATTTAGTTCCTAAACTACTAAGTTTATTTTAGAAAGAAATCTATTTAATTTGAAAATTTGAGGAAATTTCAATCGCAGTGGCAGTTTCAAGGGAAAAAATAAGTAGGTGTCTGTCGGCCACCTAACCACGTAGGTGACGTATTTTTCTAAGATTTTAGATATAAATAGAGGACTCATGTCAGATGTGATGCATATTTTTGTTTTCCAAGTAAATAATTAATTATGATTTTTTATTACAACTTTTTAAAATATAAAACTTGTATGTCACGACCCGCAGGTTAACTTGGTCAAAACTATCAATTTTTGAAATCCTATAGTATCAGAAGCATAGGGTGTGATACATTATATTTAAAAAATGTGATACCGTTTGAGAAAGCTATAGATGTTTTCAATCAACTGTCAATTAGGACTTTGGTAAGTAATTCAAATAGAAAATAAATAATAATTATTTATTAGGTTTAGTAAGCACAAATTTATATTAGGAACGAGCTTTGAGAATCTCCTTTAAAAACCTTTTCATTTCTTTCATCTATTTTGGAGTTAAAAAGATTAAGTAGGCCCTGCTACACATACCATGTATCATACTTTTTGTCAGTCTGCATGCAAGTATCAAATCTTGAGATGAATAGTTTTTATAAAATAATTGTATATTGTATTGCATAATGAGATTGGTTTGAAATCTATAATTTTTTTTGGCTCCTTCACTTTTAGAATAATACCAATGTGTGTAGTATTGAATTGCTTAAGCATTTTCCTTTTTTTCCTCGATTCATCCAAAGCCAACAATATATCAATACCTATAAAATCCCAACACTTTGGAAAGAATAATGCTGTGAACCCATCTGGCCCCAACGCCTTATCAGGTGATAAAGAAAAAACCACCTTCTTGACTCCCTCAAATGAAAACGGTCTCAATAACCAATTATTATCCTCTTTTTGAATTAATGTTGGGATGCTTCCCATCACGAGGCTCAAATTAAAATGACCCATTCTAACTAGTTTAGGATAGATTATTTTCACACAGTTTCATTAGGATTTGTAGAGAAAAGAATCTAACACCCTCTACTTGAATTTCATCTTCTTTTGTAAACACTTCACTAGAAACTGAACTCTGAATTGAAAAGATCGTGGCAACTGACTTCTTAATTTGCATTGAAGCATGATTTTTTTTTTTGTATTCCTATCACCCTCTTATACAGTTCTCAGGTTTCTCCGCCAATAAAATTATTCTCTTTAACTCAACCCATTCTACTTGTAATTTCTTTTGCTACTCATAAGTATTGGCATCTAACCCTTGTGCTATAATTTTTTCATTGATTTCAGAAAGTTGTTTAAAGACCAATTCCTTCTGATGAAAAATGTTCTTAAACACATGAATATTCCAATGCTTGATTTGTGATTTAACATAACTCAATTTATTGCACAACTGTAGCATTCTAGATCCCCACAACCTTCACATATAGAGCACTAATCCACCATTGTTGTAACAAATGTAGAAAATGTAGGTGCCTAAACCATTTTGTGAAAATTAAAAAGCTGGTAGAACAGCATTATTTATTTCTATATCTAGAGATATAGCATAATGATCTAATGCAACAAATAGAAAAAAAATTGATGAGATCTTTTTACTTAGAAACCAATTAGGCATAGTCAAAAACCTCTCTAGCCTCTCTGCTATTGCAAAAAACCCTGCCTCCTATTAGTCCAAGTGAACTTCCCATTGTCTAAAATAATATATATCAAGGCATTGTCTTTGATGAAAGACACAAAATCCTCCATTACTTAGCCTAGTGGAAATATGCCTCCTTTTTTCTCTTGCAAGTTGGTTATGGCATTAAAATCACCTCCTACAATCACCTTTTAATCCTTAACCCCATGAGAGCTTGAGTAATCATCTCCCAAAGTTGTCTTTTTTCTGCCGTGGTTGTTGGAGCATAGACATTAAATAGGAAAAACTACAAATTGAAATGTGTGACTTTGAACAGTTGCCAATTCTTCTCATTGGAGGCTAGTTGTAACACTACCATATTTGGATCACAAAAAGTTCTAATTTCCCCCTAAAGCTCCATGAGTAGGAGAAAGAGATGACTTCCATTTTTTCCATTTACCTACTAATGATTCATAAAAATTCTTAGAGGTTTTAGTTCCTTGTAGAAAAAGAGCTCCATAAGCATCAATTTATTGCTTGATCTGAACTTTCTTGTCAGGGGCATTAATACCCTTGACATTCCATGATATAATTTTCATTGCTATTGAGGAGAGCAACATACTCTCCTCGAACATTTGTTAGATGAGCACACCAATTTACTATCCAGTGTAGTTTGTTTCCCTACTTCTATTTCTTCTTTCATCTTTGTGACATATGACTTCCTTCCTCTTTTACCTGGGGTCTTCAAAGGCACCAAATGAGAGCTTGACGTTTGTGAAATTGACAAGGTTTGTGAATAATAAAAATCCCCCAAACACCTATTGTCTACTAGTTCAGTCTTCACGTGCCCACATTGATATCATCAATGAAATCTATCACTTCTGATATATTCTCTCTCAATAGATGCAAATATTTTCTATGATTCTATTTTACTAAGCAATTTCCCTTTTGAATCTCCAATAATCCTTTCTTCAAAAAACCCTAATTCATCCCCCTTTATTAGAGATTGATGGATTTCCAATGCAGTAGGTTGCACAGTATTGACATCTTCATTCATAATCTCATCTACAATCTCTTCTATCAATTCTGATCCAACATAAAATAACACTTTATCAATAAAATCTTCCAAATCCTATGATTTCATAGGTCCATGCCACTGTGAATTTGAAATCAATTCTAAATCTGTACCCTGAGGAGCTTCCTCATGAGGACTTTTAAAGAAAAAAAGTTTGTAGCATCAACAAGAATTCTCTCCCCATTGAACATCAATTTCCTTGTTATGTCCTTAACTTGATTAAAGGAGACATCAAGTATAGAGGGATCATATAAATGTAGTGAATTTGAAATAAGCTTAGCCAAAAAAATCATTTTTACCTTCAGTGCATAGCCCTTTTCCTGACATTACACCATAGTAGAAGACTCATCCTTTCTATCACAAAATACTCCCTTTTCAACAACATTAACCAATGGGGTAGACTGGGATGTTAAAACTACCTTCCCTTCTACCGAGTTAACCATTTGTTTATAGGGAACTATTTGAAGATCTAAAGCCTCAAAACTCTTCCTTGCTAGAGAAACTCTCTGAAAATACTTGGTTTCATGGAAATCTCCAGTAGTATGCCCCAAATCATGACATTTACCACAAAAACTTTTTGCACTTTCAATAACTACATTATGTACCCATTTCCCATATTTCAAAACAAGATGAATTTGAGATGAAAAGACCTTTGTTGCATCTAATAGGGAACAAAACCTAACTAGCTTTGAAGGATTTAAAAAAAATTCCTTATCATTACAAAGAAAAACTTCAATCTAATTTTCCATTATTTCTATTAATTTCAACTCCCTATATTCCAATGCTAAATCTTTCAGTTGAATCCATGCATGAATAAATTTAGTAACTAAATCTTGTGGCTTAAAATTTGGGTACCAAGGTTTTAAAAATAAACCAAAGCCTTGAAACACCCAAGATTCTATTCTAAAAACAACATCTCTGTGAGATTTTTTCAAAAAAAGCACCACAAAAACACCCCTATCTTTATCAAGATAGAAAAATTTGTTAACCCCTTCCCATTCAACAAACAAGAGATCTTGAAAAGAGTTTAAATTCAATGAAAGCTACCAAAAGTTACCAACCAAAGCCCTATTGCGAAGATCTTGGATTTGGGGCTCCAAAAGGTTATCAGGAAATGCGATCTCCACATATTGCTTAGGAAACTGGGAAAGATCTTTTCACAATTGATCCAAGGCTTCTTTCTCCTTATTCCCTCCTAGACTTGATTGGCCTCCATTTGAAACCTCCTTTTTCCTCCATTGTAGTGTTGATTTATTATTGTTGGCTACCTTCTTTCTTTTGGTTTTCGAATCTTTCTTTCTCTTTCTCTATCTCTAGCCGTATGTTTCTTTTCCTTTAAAACCCATATTTTGTAATCCTCGATTTTTGATCTGTTCTTTTCCTTGAAAAGGGATTTTGATATGCACATTGTTGCTTTGTATCCCTTCCATATTGTGAGCAGACCCTCTTTGAACCTCCTTATTCTGATCAAACCCTTTTGTTTGCACATTTTTATTAAGATGTGGCACAATGAGGGCTTATTATTCTACCCTGACATAGGCCCGTCTTTTTTTCGGGGCACACCCTCTCCTCCTTCTTCCTTTATTTGCTGCTATTTTCCCACTTGAAATGCACTTTTTGCTTCTTCTTTTCCATTTTTTATGTATGAAATATTTCCCATTTCTCCCTGATGTATTTGGATTGAAGGGAGCACCTTGCAAACTTTTACCTTGTTTATATGATCTAAGACCATCTTCAAAATTCTTATTAAAATGATCCAAAAAGGAAGAGTTAGGCTAATAAAATAAATTCTTTTAAAATCTTTGATCTACTAACTACATATTATTGTCTTTTTCATCCTCACAGATATCAAAAATCTATTGTTTACCTCACAGTATATGTCTATGCGAATGAAACAGCACCCAATTAGGTTTTGTGAACATATGACTGACAACATTTGTACCATGCTCTGCATGATGCGAATGTGGATTGTGATTGGGCCCATGCTGTTGTGCATACCTCAAACCATAGCCTTTGGTGCCACGAGGATGCTTGCCATGAGAGCCCCTCTCACGATCAAGAATATAGCCATTAGGCTTCCATGAGCACGCCATGATGAGTTTTTTAATTTATCAAATTGTTGGTTGATTTAATCTACAACTTATTATTGATTGTTGATTTAACAATAATAAGGTGTAAATGAGAATTGAATAAGAATGTTATTATTGTTGGTTGATGAACAAAATAATAATGTACTTTTATAAAGAAATCCTTTGATGATCAATTGATGAATGTTTTAGGAAGGACCTTGATCAATTAAACTCTATGGAGGCATGTGCAACATATACGAGTATATTAAGCTTTTCAAGATGGACCATTTGTTTAGAATTTATTGGTTTTCCCAATGTTGCTACTTAAGGGAAGAAATATAGGTTGGGGCATATTTAATTGTTCGCATAGGTAGTGTTTTCTTTTGATTAGGAAATAACTTATTGAAGGTGTTCAACCCATAATATGATTTGAAAGTGGTGGTATAGTTTGGTTCATGTGTTCTACAAAAAAAAATATAGTTGGGATTTTCTAGTGAAAATTTTGGGCATGAAAAACACTATGTTGTAATACTTAAACAAGTTTCACCAAACCAAAGTGTACCCAAAAATAGAAAAAAATAGAAAATATATTACAATGTTTAGATCTAGCATGTGAGGATTTATCAATTTTAGAATGCAAAAACCTAAAAAACGATGTCTTTTGAATACAAATTTTACTTTTGAATATAATTCACTTGTTTTGATCAATTGACAAATGCAAACAACTACAAAAACTGCCACTTCTGAAACTAAAACTGAGATCTATAAATAACAGGAAATAAAGCCGACGAAGACAAATTTATGCCCAAAAATTTGAAAAATTCCCTGTACAAGGACAAGTTCACCCAAGGGTGAATGGGTCTTTGTACAAGGATTTAAAAAATTAAAATTTGAGTTTCTGAGTTAATGTTTAAGTTTTTTGAGGTTGTGAACATATTCTTTCAGTTATAGATTTATAGAATTTGATAATTGCATTCACATGCAATTTAATGGCAAAAAGCAAACAAAATGACAACTTTTGAGATGTAATTTTGACTGAATTTTCTGATGTAAATGACTGAAGGACACCCTTATGCAAACTACTATGTGAAATCTATGCAATATTTATGCAAGATTTTTTAATTTTTGCAAATTTAAATGATGTAAAATAAAAATTTGAAACCCTAAATGAGATGCAAAACAAACTAATGCAAATCCTAGATCTAGGGTTTTAGAGACTTCCAAATTAGAATTTATGATGTACAATGCCAGGTTCACCAAAATGAAATGGTGAAAAAGGGGGGGAAATGAATTCAATTAATATTTAATGATGAAATGGCCTAGGATTCAAACACACATTTCCCCAATTTCATTAGAAAGAGAGAAGATCACAAAGGGATAGGATTGAATTTCAACCTTGAGGTGAGTTAACCCTATTTTGGACCTTGGATCTTTGCTTTCTTTTGACATAAATGAATGATTTGCAATGGTTTGTAATGATTTAAAGTGAATTAACTAAATGAATTATATAACCTAACACTTGAAATGAAAAGTTCTATGATAATAAAAATGGAAACAACAATTTGCGGGTAGATCTGAGAAGGGTTTGATAATGTGCACTTGTGATAAAAAGTGGGTTTTAAGCCTTGATCAGGGACTCATTCACCCAGGGGAGAATGGGTCTTAGTGAAAGGGTCCAAAATAATTTTTTACAGGACCCTATGATGTCAGATCCAAGATTATGATTTCTCCATGTTTGACTTTTGGAAAGTCAGAAATAAAATTTGCAAATGAGTTTCTGTAGCTTAACAACAATGATGACAACTTATGCAACTTTCAAAAATTTCTCCTTTGAGTTAAATGTGATATTTCCTGCTTATGAAATCTACATATAAGAGAATAACAAATCTTCTTTATTTTGGGTGAATGGGAGGTTTTGAGTTAGAAGCCCCATGTTTAGTAATTCGACACTTGATAATATGAAATAATGGCCAAGTGATTGGTGATGAAAAAGCTTATTTACTGTCACCTGACCTTACTTAATGGTTTCCCTGAGGGACTAGAATTAAACATATCTAGGCTTGGATGTGAATTGGTTTGATTGATTCTTGAATTCTTGAAACCTACATCATAATATTATCTCCAAAACATGGCATGAATTACCATGAACTTGATTTGATGATATGATCTTGATTTTTGTTGTAGATGACTAATAAATCTTCTCTTCAATGCTCTTGACAATAATATTTACTCTTGTGAAATTTTCCTTAATGCTAGATCATGTTGCTTAGATTTGAATTGATAAAATAACTATATTTGTAGGTGTATATCTAATTTCCTAAAAATTAGATTCCAAAATATGGCACTTGAAACTTGGATTTGAATCATTAAAATGTCACTAAAACATATTCAGAGTTGTGTCCCTAGGACCTAAAAGGGGACCCATTCACTTTATAGTGAATGGGTCTGAACTCAAGATCCAGGGACATAGTTTAGGGTATTTCAAGTGTCAAACGGTAATTGTTTATGTAGTTTCCTACCAAGAGCATGAATAAAATAATGTACTTTGGTCTGTTTTGAGATCCAATTAGAGGCTTAAATAATTCTAATTAATTAAGGGGATGCAAAAAATGTGTGAAATTATAAAGGTATACAATTTCCTACACTACAATTTTTAATGTCAAAATATGATAGGATTCATCATGTGTTGTGCAACTTTATCGAGTCACTTTAGTTGTAAATATTCAAACCATTATCAAGCATCAATTTTCTCAGTAGATTGAAGTCATTGCTTAAGATGTGTAGTCGCAAAGTATTGGCATCACATGATTCCTCTCCAATTTTCATAATTACTCATATCAATGATGTCACGTGTTCAATTTCATGTGAGTTAATTTCATCAATATTACAAGAATTTGTAAGTTAATTCAAGGAGAATTATCCATGTTTGGCTTAAAAAGAGCAGCTGAAACCATTTGCACAATGTGACCCACATTCACATAAAAACAAATTTGGTACAAAATCCATAAGGGTTGCTTAATAAAATAATTTTATTGTGAAATTAAAGCTATTAGACACCAGTGTGACAATTTTTTTGGTTTAAGGCTCCTATTCCATTTTGAGAGATATTAAAATATTATTTTTTTCACCAGAAGTTTGTGATGATTCATTAAGTTTTTGTAAATCAAGGCAATATTTAGAGGTATTTATGGGGCTATTGCGGTAATGGTAAATTTAGTAAAGATATGAGTTTGATCAAAAGATATGAAATTTCTTTAGATTGTCAACAATCACATGAGGAAACTTTTAAATGGTTATGAAATTATGTTGAATTATGTGTTCGTTGGCACTTTGAAAAGGTTACAAAACTTGTGGGTTCTCTCAACACATCTTCCACAATCATATTTATATTTTGAAAGAAAAAATTTAAAAGGTGAAGGTTCAAAAATTCCTAAGTTCATAATCAACTTTGGGAGTCGATAAGAATTTTTCAAAAACATAAGTCACAAGTCACAACTCAAAATTTATTTATGGGTTATAAATAGAATTTAAAACACTACTAACGAAGTCATTTTGGATCCTATAAATTTTGGTGGAAAGTGCAAGTGATTATTTAGCTCGTATTTTTAGTTCATGATCACACTCTAAATATTGATAAAGACAAATCAATAAGAAAAGCCAGTGGGTAAAATAGTTTTGAACGATGCAAGTTTTAAATTCTAATGGTTATAAGTTGTGAAAAGCACTTAAATTCTTGATTCAAATTCATTTCAAATGTTGATGAAGGTTTTTAAAAATGCAAGTTTTAAATTTAATTGGTTGTGAGTTGTGAAAACCAACCAAAGTACTGATGAAGCTATTTTAATTTGATGATGTTTATAGAAATTGTTAGCAAGAAAAATGAGTCACACAATGGAGTTATGAGCCCAAGGAATTCTTAGGAGTTGTATTATACTCTAGTGGTAGCAATAATATAATGATCAAATATTATATAGTGTATAATAATACAATGCAATAATAGACCAAAACCATAAGCATAAACCATAGTCACCTATCAAATTAAATAGTTATGAATATTGCCTATGTTATTATATTCATATAATATGATACAATATTGTCTAAGATCAATATACTTCCTTATCTTATTATACTTATCTCATTTTCCTGTATGTTTTATGGTACCTAACATGGTGGGTATAAATGAGATCGTGGGCCCCAAAAGTGTCTCGTGGGTATGTGTGGGGTATGTGAACATTTTTACCAAAATTAGAGTGAAATGGGGTTCAAGGATGTTCTTGGCACTGTATAGTGATTATAGTTTTGGGATTTGTAAATAGTATATTGTTTTCCTATTTTGAATCCGACTAAGTCTTGGTTGATAGGTTGGTCTGAAACATCTATATGCTCAAAGCAGTATCACATTTTTTGGTCAGAAACATACACCACATTTTATGCTTCACTATGAGTTTTAAAAAATGATTTGAAGTTTTACCAAGTTCAGGTGGTGAGACATACAAGTTTTTGTATTTTTTAAAGGGTTGTAAAAGTCCATATTAATTTATTTACTTGGAAAAAATTACAAAAAATATACATCACATTGGGACATAGGAGCCTCTGTATACATCCCTAAAATCTTATAAAAAAATATTATCACTGTTGTATTACAGGGTGGGGCGGGAGGCAGGGAACGCCACTTCTTATTTTTTCCTTGGGAAATTTAAGTGCTAAGACTGAAATTTCAAGTCCTAAATAGATATTTTTGTAAACCTGGTGGTTCAAACTGCATTCAATTTGCTATAGTTTCTATTCTTACATATTTTGAAATAATATAGATAAATTATTCAAATTTTTACATCAAATTTCCTAACTCTGATTTTCTTAATTTTGTATAAGGGCACTGTTTTGATGATCCTACACATGCCCATATTTCTATCTATACATATATATGGTATTCAAGATGTGTCTGTTACAATATACACCTAATAATATTAAACTTAGTCAACCTTGTGCTCCACATTCCATTTGTGGCAACTTATATTAAACTTTTGTTTCTCTATTTTAATTTTTGTTATGATTCTTGCAAACATCACTCCCATTTAAAAAATGTCTTGTCCTCAAGAAATGAAAAATAACTTAGTTCACAAGAAAGATGTTCTTATAGATCTCTTTGAGTCAAATAAAGGTGATATCATAAAGAGAATTTTCTTTCTCAAGGACCTAAACCTATGTAATTACCTATGTTAGAATGCAAATTCAACTTTTGGAACAATGGATGGGATTTTTATTTCTTGTATAATGTTCTATGCATCATAGAGTAGGCCAATGATTTGTGCAAGCCTCAAACTCTCTACTTCTATTAATTATTTACTTTGATCAGGTTATCTTTCCATCCATATCTTGCATAAAGTCATAATTTGTGGCCACCTATAGCATTTTATTCTCAATATGATCTATTTTTTCTTTCAAGTTCTTAGTTAAGTTTTTGAATTACTAGAAGAACTACTAAATATTGTTAATGTCATTGACAATATTCTGAATTGTGTTTATATTATATTCTAACTATGTGTGGGCCACTGAATGCTTCTTTCTTTATTCTTCCATTCTTGCTTTGGTTAATTCTACTATAGTGCTACTATGGATTGTAGCAGTTTGATTATTTTTTTCTTTGATAACCCCATCCACTAGCTACTTTAGTTATTGTACAAGAGCTAGTGATGTATCCCTTGGTAATTACCAAAAAATATTTTGAATATCATTTATAACTTCTTGTAGTTTCTCTATGTTCTCCACATGCTATTTTAGAATATCCTCTCATGTTTTTTGATGGAAAATACCTCCAATTTAGAAATTATGGAGGGGTGGATGCTTGAGATGTTCACTTGTAATCCAACCAAGAGTAGCTGAAGTAATTTGGAGTTACAATAGGTTGAAATTTACTTAATTATCACATATTTATTGGGAGGGGTTGCTAGACTAATGATTATGAAAATAAAGGCTATAGGGAAATGAGGTGAACAATAGAAAATCTAAATGGGAAAGGTTGTGATAGAGGAAAATTTACATATGAGAACATGGGGTTACATGTTGTAATTATAGAAGTGGACACATGT
>VDFB02028700.1:0-49188 GCA_007258455.2 Sequoia sempervirens
AAACCTTCATGACCTTCACAGTTCTATTGGGAACATGTAATACTTTCTTTTACAATTTTCTCAATATCCTTGACATATTCAACCTTCAATACATCATATGCTAATAGTGTTGACATCAATGACAACCACATATCAGCAACACAATCACATCATCCAACAAATATAAGTATTTTTTGGGACATCTTTGAGTTATTTGATTGTTTTTGAATTGATTGGATTGAGAAGGAAGAATATCATGGAATATTTTTTTGGCTAACAAAGCAACAAGATCTGGTGATGTAACATACCTTGAATTTCTAAGATTAAACTAATAACAATGCCTTATATTCTTGATAACATGTTTTATTGGAAAAAATTTCATGATGATCAAGATTTGTTTAAGTTCTTATATTGTGTGGATGAATACCATAATTAAGAGATTGATTCCCAAAGTTTTTTTGATAATAAAGAATTTTTTTTGGGAATGAGGTCAACCAATTAAAGAAAACTAAGCTCTTAAATGGATTGGTGGTATTCAAGAGAGTTTTTGATAATGTTTAAAGACATGTAGCTAAACCAACCATTGTGCATAAAAAATATCAAGAGGAAATCACCCTATGTACAAATTCATCACCGCTAAAGGTGTATATTTGAAAGAAGATAAGCCCCATGCAAGGCCAATTCTTATTTCTCTATTAAGAAAATAAAAAGGTATTTTTTCTTGGTCTTATGATTATTAAAATCCTATAGAGAGGATTTATTCTAGCATGAATTCCCTCTTAAGCCTAATGCAAATCCAGCTAGACAAAAGTAGAGAACCATAAATGCTACTTTGGCACCAAAGGTGTAGTAAGAACTGATGAAACTTAAGGATGGTGGGATAATAAATCCAATTAGACATTCCACTTGGGTTTTCAATCTTGTCCTTGTATGGAATAAAATGGAGACATTATACTATGCATGAACTTCATAAACTTGAATATGTCATCTTTGAAGTATAATTATCCTCTACCTAATGTAGAACCTTTGCTAGAGAAAGTTACTAGTTTTGAACTATTATCTATTATGGATGAGTTTTTCAAGATACAACTAAGTGAAGTTTAATATATCTAAGAAGTACAAAAAGTATTCACTACACCTTGGGGCACTTATTTTTGTGTAAGGATTCCCTTTGGCCTAACCAATGTTGTTGCTACTTTTTAGAGAGCAATGTATTTTGTGTTATCTAATTTAATTGATGTCATCATGGTAATTTGTTAAGATAATTTTCCCACTTTTCTACAAAGGGAGAGGATCATTGTACACACTTGGAGAAAATATTCATCAGAGATTTAGAATTTTAAAATTATCTTAACCCAAAAAAATACACATTTATGGTAACAAAAGGGAAAATTTTGGGTTGAACATATTCTCCAAGGGAGGCATAAGAATTGACCCTAAAATAGTAAGAAAATTTGAAAATATTCCTCAGCCAAATAGAATCAAAGGTATCTAATCATTCATTTGTCAAGTCAATTTTGTTAGAAGGTTTATCCTTGACATTGCCAAAAATTCCAGGGCCATTTCAAAAATATTAAAAAGGGACAGGCGATATATTGGATTAAGTAGTCTACTGAAGCTTTCCAAAGAATAAAATAAGTAATTAAGAAAGCTCCCATGTTGAAGTCACCTTACTTTTCCAAACCATTTGAATTGATTTATTCTCCATCCTTTCACACAATTATTGCTCTCTTGATACAAAAGAATCATTAGTGATATGAGTAGCCTATTTTTTTTAAGCAAATCCCTTGAAGGTGTATATTTGAAGTATGATGCAAGGGAGAAATAAGCATATAAATTAAATAAGGAAGTAAATTTTTTTAGACAATATAGGTGGTTTAGACCAAATTTTTTGCATATGTCCCTCATGCAGCTACGAAAGAAATCTTTATGAAACAGGAAGTCACTAGAAGAAGATGCAAGTGGATCAATAAAATATAGGAATTTAATATTGATATTTAGAAAAAAAAAAAATTAGGGGACAAGGATTAGTTAAACTAATGGTTGAATATGTTGAATATCTGGAATACTAAGAGGGGGGCTGAATTAGTATTCCATAAAACCATTCAAATAAGATCCATCTAAACATTATCACAATTCTAACTAAATTAGCAAGAGAGAACATGAAAACAAATCAATGCATCAAAACATATGAATACTAGGTTTTTTATGTGGAAAATCCGAAATGGGAAAAACCACGATGAGGATTAACTCACAATATATTATATCCAGAAACAAGATATTACAGGGCTCACTACCAGGACTCACTGTCCTTGAAAGGGTCATAGCCTAAATACAAAAGATGGCTAACCACCAAGCTACAAAGATTGTGGCTCATTTCCAAAAGTATGAACTGATAGAATACACATTTTGTGTGTAGGGTTCAGTTCCAATGAACCTCTAAAATAAGAAGTACTACCACTTACAGTAGTCACTCAATAATTATGTTCTGATCCTCAACTAATAAATCATTTAGGCTTGCATCTTCACTTATCCCTTGATCATCTTTGCACTTCACCATACTACTCTTTCTTCTCCTTCCATATTCACCCCTTTAAAATTCTTCTCCACACACCACACATCCTCTACTCTTGTTCTCTTCAAAGAATCATTCATATATATATATATACAAGTATATCTCTTTCATCAATTAGGTCGGCCTAATTAGATGAAAGAAAAATAATCAAAACACCCTTTTCCGCACCATATATTATTTAAAACATTTTTTTCCATGTAGTACATTATACCAAGTTGACAAACATCCATAAAGTATATCTAGTCTTCTTACTATATGTCATACATTAGGTCAGCCAAGACTAGGACTTAACCATAGAAACTCCAAACCAACATATAATCCTCAAAGAAAATAACTTTTGGATTTGATATTACATCAATTTATCATCATACTACCATCATAGAGACTACCATTAAAACTGAAAAATTAGAATGTTCTCCTTAAGAAAATGTGGAGTCTCCCAGGCTGATATGCTAAGTAGAGAGATAAGAGTGGAATACAGAGTTAAACTATGTCAATGATAAATTTCTCCTCACAAAAAAACAATTCTCAAGATACAGGATATAGCTATTTGAATGAGATGTAATAACATGTTTAAGAGACTAGATTCATATCTTTTCTTGTGGTGAATTTCAAACTCAAAAACCAATGCACTGGTTCATCAGAAAAGAACACTACCACTAGAGAACAACTTCCGATTAACTAAGTAAACTTCTCGTATAGTTGTTACCATGTTGAAATCAATGAGAACACAAGAACAACCAACACAATCCATATACACTTCATGCTCATGTTGCAAGGATCCATAATTCCAATAATATCCCCCTTTGGCATTGATGGCAACATGCATGTCAAAAAACAAATTTCGATGTAAGAAAACTGAATACTCCCCTTATCAAAATTGTTCTTCTCAAAATGTTTTTCCTCTTTCTATCTCTATCTCCCCCCCTTTGACATCAATGGAAAAGGATGGGGTCTGGTATGCATGTGTATGCATCAAGAATTAACCAAAAAGATATGAACACAAAAAGTTGAATCAACCTGAAGAAGAGGAACCTTTGAGATTCTCAAGGGTATCCTTATGTAACACCAGAAATCTGCAACTTTTGTCCTATTTCATGTATATCAGCATGAACTTAGTTAAAAAGAAAGCAAAAAAAATGGCATTCTTTATGGAATAATTCTTTATGCTCTACAAATATAACAATAAAACAAACTAATTTAAATTCTAATTAGCATAATGAATAATCTATTCCATAGTGGATTGGTGCTTCTATGGAAAGAAGCCCTTTCCCAATCCTTGCTAAGATAAGCTAGATGATGAAATGCTTTGAAGATGGAGTGATGGTGGGAAAAATCAGATCTCAATTAAAGAGAGTGACTTTGCATGAGGATTGTGGATGAAAAATTGTGGAGGATTTGATCAAGAATGAAGCCTCTATTTGTAGATTCTCAAATGCTAAGAGTGCTCATAAGAGAGCAATGTGGGATAAAAAACAAGCCAATGAAAAGAGGCCACTTGTCATCATGTCATAGGTTGAGGGATGTGCAAGATTTGGGAAATGTTCCCAAGAGGGGGAAATTTCAAATTTGAATTTGAGATTTAATGCTTAGTTTGACCTTTGCAAGGGACATGTAAGAGACATTAATTGCTTTGTTGGATGTACATGTCCACTTGATTTTGAATTCAAACTTGAGGGAATATTCCTCAAAGATGCCATGTTGATGGAAAATGTTGGATTTCATAAATCAATAAATTGATTTATTTGTGCAAGTGGGATGATCTAGAGGATGTGATGGGTGATTAGGTTAGGCTAATTAGGATTAGGTTAGCTTAATGATGATTAGGTGATTTTGACCAATTTGACTTAAATATTTGGATTTATTTAAATCAAAGAGGGATGGAATATGCATTTGGAGATTTAATTAAATAGATGTCTTGATTTATTTAATCAAAGAGGGAATGATAGGCTTAAAGTGAATAAAGTTAATTTATTCAATTTAAGTGGATAATCCTTAGAGATTAAATGAACCTGATTTTCCTAATGAATGGATTTAATAAGCGTGATTAACTTTATGAGTAGATGAATAATGTTAATTTTTCATGTCTACATTTTGCCCCTCTTTGAAGCAATGTACTTGTTGTGTTGGTTCAAAGAATAAACTTGCCGCAATCAAAATGCAAAAAAAATCTGATTTTCTCAGTTGCCCTAGTGGAAAGAAGTACACTAGTACATTGCCCCCTCGAGAGATCAAGCAAAAAGATTTGATTTGAGGGTTGATCTAGCGATAAAGAGGTTCAAAATGGATGGTTATGATGAGATGATTTTAAGATAGAAATGAGATAGATTTAAGATGCTTAGAATAACAAATCTATATTATTCTAAACAACTTAAATGATGATATGATGTAATGATGGTTGAGATGGATGAGATTGATGATGTGATATGCCATGATTATGCAAATGTGATGATTTATGAGATGCTTAGACTAACAGATCTATATTATGGTGATGATATGCATGTGAGATGATATGCATAATACAGATGGTTTGTGGATGCAGGATGGATGCACTGGTGATGATGATAAACTACTCATGACGTGATGTTAGTGCGGAAAAGAAGACATTAGATGATGCCAAGAGGATCCAACAAGTCCATGATCTGACGAGACTTTATTAGAGATGATGATGATGATGATAGATGATGATGATGATGATAAATGATGATGATGATGATGATAAATGATGATGAAAATTGGATGATTTTCTTATCAAGGATTGGGATTTTAAAAGGGCTACTTACCATATGTTTGATTACACATGTAGATACTGATGCATCAAGGCATAAAGAACCAAGATGGAATTTGTACTCAGTGTGATGGAATTTGACTTTGAAAAAATAGATAGGAGTATTCTTGTTCACACTTGACATACCTGAACCTTGCTAGTATGCATCTAACAAAGCAAGAAGGCCAAGATTTTACAAAGAACATCCAAAGAAGTTAACAAATGCACAAAATATTTAATGATCGCTAGTTCCATTCCTATCTCTCTAAATCCTTCATTCTGATATCATCGAGAGGTCCTTGGAATGAGAGCAATAAGATAAATCAAAAGAAAAGATCAAGTATGCAAACAAGCCAATGTTCTTCATACCTTCAGCCAAAGGGATGTGTTTTGATAGGATAAGAATCCAAGGTGACATCCAAAATGATGCCCATTGTTGGAACGATATATCCTAGGACATGCATTGTATAGGATGATGATGGTTTTGATAAGTTGATTGATAGGTTGTTGATATAAGGTTGATTGACATGTTTGCTTCAACAAGAGTTTGATTTGTTTCAAAAGATTTGTTGTTTGCTTTGATTTTATGATTGAAGCTTCTGCTTTTACCAATTGTTGTGGTTATTTCGCTTGTTTTTCCAGTTGATGAAGGCAGGACGACCAATTTATTATGGATGATTGATCTCATGAAGTGTGCTTGTGATGAGACAAAATGGATCAAAATATTTGATGTTTTGACGCTTTTGAAATATTTTGAGGTCGCTTTTGATATTTTCTTACCATATTACAAAATGTTTGATTTTGGATTTTATGTTTCTTTTAATGTTTTCTTGGATTTTGATGTTTATCTAACGTTTTGAATTTTTGTTTTTGAATGTTTTGGATTTTGATGTTTTGATATTTTGTGATTTTGATGTTTTTTTGAATGTTTCTTGATTTTTCTCGCATGATTTTAATAACTTGATATGGACATGTGATGATATCAGTTCTCTATTTGGGATTTTGTTGAAAACGAAGCTAAGGTTGATTAATCCAATCGATGGATTGATGATGATGACAACATTGTTGAGGATGCACAACAATGCAAGGATAGTGTTAAGCAACACAAGGATTGAGATGGATATCCCAAGATGATGAGGGATTGATTGGATTTAATTGATGAAGATTGATGATGATAACATTGTTGAGGATGCACAACAATGCAAGGATTGATTGATCAGGATTTTGAAGCTTGGTTTGAAACAAAAGATGTTTGAATGATTTGATGTGACATTGACGTGCAAATTAGATGCAACTGATATCAATTATTTGGATTGATGTTCAATGAAAGATAAAGACTGATAAGGAATGTCTTCCCATCAAAATATGCCATGGGCTAGTGATTCAGATTTTGGATCACAAATGCTTTCACCAATTTGATTTCATGTTTACCAATGTTTCGATCACCACATAAGGCGAAGGATATAGATCAAGATTTATTCCTAAAGCAAGATGTAAATCTCTGCCCCTAGTGTCTAGCAATGTATGGAATGTTATGGATAGATGCCTAGATAGGTGTATGGATGGATGGAAAGCATGCAAAATGATGCCAAGGATTATCTTGCAATAAGATAAGGTGTTTGGATAAAGAATGCTCATTGGATAATGCTTCATGGCTCAGATAACGCTGGGTAAGATAGGATCAATGAAAACGACCCATGTTAAGATGTTTATCATAAGCAAGTGGAAAGTCTACCCCCAAACTTTCATCAAGATCAAAATAACTTGAATGATAAATGCAAATGGATGAAAATGGATTGGATCAATGGTTTATGGATGAATGGATTTATTATGGATAAGATGGATGGAATGATGGATTTATTATGGATGGGATGAGATGCTTTCAACTGAACTGGCGCACGTAGATGCTCAATTCCACACATGATGCCTGTTTGCCAGGTTTTCATCATGGTCTTGCCCAAAGCACTGCACATGCAGTTTTCACTAGAGGGTGATTTTTCTCTTTACTATTTCCAATCCTTTTTCTATTTTTTTTGGATTTTCATATTTTTTGATTTTTTTGATTTTTCTGAAAGATTCATGTTGACCCACCTAGTGGTGTCGATGTAGATGCCCCTGTCATAATGTACCATCGATAGCCTGCTTGAAGAATTTTCTTTGCTAAGATACGTGCACTTGAATATAATTTTTGAGATTCCTGATCTTCTTCATCGATACCAGAGTTAACTTTGTCTTTATGCACACATCACGATAGAGTTCCTTCAGAATCCTTATGATGAAGGGTTGTTTCCAATACATGGTCAATGTGAGAATTGGATATCATGTGTGGAGGCGTGGATGGAGTGTGTTTATGGATAAAAGATGGATTGGTTGATAGTTTGGAACCTTTGACTCTCCAAACTTGGGAAGATGAGCAATGATGGGTGGATACGAAAGTGTGCATGGAATTAGGACCAACTGCTTGATACACTTTGTACATCACTTGAAAAGCCTGATTTTTCTTTTGTGGACATGTTTGATGGATACTTTTCCCTTTTTTATTTTCCCCCATAGTTTCTTTGACTGATGGAGTTTGATAGGGGTAATATTTCTTTGTATTCTTTGGTATCCATATGTATTTGATTTGTCCATTATGCTTTTCAGCTTCTCTTTCTTTGATAACGTTCTTTGTACTCTAATTCAATTCTTTATTTTGACATTGGTCCCAATTCATGGATGGGGTGATGGGTGGATGAGGATTCATGACATGGTTGGTTGTAGTATTGACACTAGTTTCATCATAAGGACTCTTTGTGCTCCCTATGTTGACGTTTGCTTCAGACATAGTTTCCCCCAGTATGGTGGTAGTAGTACCTTTATGCTTTGATTTTGTCTATTTCCAGAGCTCTTGTTTAGAATGCATTCTCTGACAAATGACCACTGCATATGATGTTATTTCGATTGGATGCTCTGCTGACTCTGAAGTATCTTTTTTTGTTTGACCAACTTCCTTGAGTGGATAATGTTGGATGTCTTCATACATGATGTCCTCAGTCTGAGTTTGGGACATATCTGATCCTGATGTTGAAAACTCAGTTTGACTGTAGAAATCGATAACCTTATCTTTTTGTGTAATAATGTCAAGAGTAAAAGAATCCGGTTCTGAATGAAGATCATCTACTTGTCCACCTGCAGGAAGCATCTCATGGGTAGATGGAGGAGTATGTGCTACATGGATATGATCATCTTGCATAGATAAGAGAGTGTCCATTAGATTATTGTAGTATCTTGAAGATACAAATTCTTGATATTGAATGATTTCAGAGTTGCTTTCGAAATGCTTTGGATCAAGTTCTTGACATGGATCAGTTTCAAAGGATGGATTTCTTACAAAGGGTTCTTGGATGTCATCATTAGACATGGTAAGTGGTTCAATATCCTCAAGTGTCGAGTTCAGGGTTCCTTCAGTATCTGTAACCATGAGGTCGAAGGGGGTCAACATGTCTTGGAAAGGACCATTGCTAGACTTTGGTGAAAGATGTTGATCACGCTTTTGAATAAATCTTTGAGACATGTCCTCTAACTCATTAGGCGATGTAGAGACATTTTTGTCATGATCATTGGTCGATGGATCATGCATTGTGTCAATAGGATCAAATAATCCTAATACTCCTTGAAATAGATCACTAAAAAGTGGCTCTTGATGTATGGTGAGTTGATCATCAGATGAGGTGGAAACATCTTCAAGGTGCTCATCGATGGAGAGATCTTGATCATTGTTTTCAACAATTGTGATGGAGGGATTTCCAATGGCTTCAACCATAGGGTCAAACGATGTTGACATTTCTTGAATTGGATCATTGTTGGGTATTGTTGGTGGATTTTGATTATGATTGAAAAGTGACTCTTGACCTATGTTGATTTGATCTTTGGATGGGGTAGAAACATCTTCCATGTGTTCATTGATGGATAGCTCTTGATTATGTGATCATTCATTTGGATCGATCTATGGATTCGTTAACGTTGTGTTGAGATTTTGAACAAAATTTGCTTGTTGGGCTTCGTATTGGGCTTTAGCTTGTGCTTGCACTTGAGCCTGGGCTTGTGCTAATTTTTGTGTGGCTAGATATTGTTGGATGGCCTTTTGGTAGGCCTAGTGAGCTTTTAGCGCAATGTTATATTGTCTTGCTATGTTTGGTTTCGGTGGTAGTGGTGGTGGAATTGGGATCATGTTGGATGTAGTGATGAGTTGAGATACGCTTGGAGTGATCATAGTAGTGAGGGGTTGAGATATGATGGGTGTGATAGGGGTGGTAGGAATGGTCAGAATGACCAAGGTGATAGGTCTTTGGGAGACCATATTTTGATTTGTTAGGATTGATGTTGTCATTTGATTAGATACCATCTATTGGTGCGATGTCGATAGTATATCCAAAGGATTTGATGTGATGACTTGATTGGTGTTAGGTGGATTGATTTGGATGGAGTGATTGGTGCTAGATAAAGGGGGAATCCCTAAACCAAGGAATGATGTTGATATGGGTAATGGTGGTGGAGATGTCTCTTGGCGCAATGACTCAACTATTTTGGTAAGTGTAGCAATTTGATGTCGCCAAATTTGATCTTGATTTCAATCTTGACTCCCTTGATATAGTTGATTTGGTTTTTGTTCAAGTAGTTTTGTAGTGTGTATTTGTGGTGTTTGATTTTGGACAATGTTTTGATTTGGGATGACACTCATATTTGGCATGATAGGTTGAAATTGAACATTGTTATGATTGGGAATCATATTGCCTTGATTTAGGTAACTTTTATCTTGCATGGTGTTACCTTGACTTGGAGTCGTTAACATCTTCTTTGGATTTTGAGCAATATTCGTATGATTTACAACCATATTTATCCCAAAGTTTTCCAGATTCATGTTTCGAAAACTTGTATTTGGTACATTCTCATTTGGCATGTAGGGACTTGGTGGGATGACGTTGTTCATTTGAAGGCTCATGCATTGATTGTTCAGTTGGAAAACTTGTAGGTTTGGATTTAGATCTACCATCGGGAAATGTGTTCCAATCTATGATTTGGGCATACTCACACTTGTTGTGCCATTGAAATTTGTAGAAGGTAATGATCCCATGTATGGATTGTATAAGTGTGAGTGTTGATAATCAATCGGCATTGTAAGGTTTTGATAGCTTAGTTGACTTGGATTACTCATGATGTATGGATCAAGTTTGTATTCCATGTTCCTCTTGTGTTTTGACAAGTTGTTTGAAAAAGTGACCTCTAAGGTTCTTAGGACCAATGACGAGATGAAGGATGAAAATGGTGAATGATATGAGTGTTGAACGTTTAGGGATCTTGGATCAATGCTAGACTTAGGGTTTGATTTTGATTGGTTTGATTTGGATAATGAACTTGCAAAACCCTAAGATGTTGGATGTGATCTTATGATGAACTTGTTCAAAGGTGTGCTAATTTAACTAGAGGTATGAGAAAGGATGCATTCCCATACTCCTAATTAAACAAGGTGATTTTGATTTTGATGATTTACCCAAGTCTAGAATGATGTTTCCAAAAGTTCTAAAGCTGTTAGGTGAGATGGGATGATAAATGTTTGAATGAATGAAGTGTTTGATTTGATCCTAAATGAATCTAGGAAGGACTTTTTTACTAGAACAAGATAGTGAAGAACATGCCTTTCTCAAAGAGTAATTCAAAATCAAAAGACCAATGTTTGCATGAAAACCATATGACTAAAAGATGACAAGCACATGTGTGGGGTCTAATTGATTCAATCTTTGCTTAATGGATTCTTTTTACCACAAACACACTCTTGATTAGATTTTGAATCTAGATGTCTAATGTCTCAACTTTCCGCTTATCCCACAAAGTGTATTATGCGGAAACCAAGGAAATTTGAGGCAAGAGTTACCTATTGTTGACCTTAGTAAGAGCAAATTGAGATGAAATCCAAATGCTTAGAAGCCTCTAAGGATACGAATCCCAAGGGAAAGCAATAACATGTGAATTTGTTCAAGATATTTGCCTCTCCTAAAGGGTTTGCAATTTTGATGATTCTTTGAATGTTGGTTTTCTAATGTTTTTGATCAAAGCACTGTGTTTTCAAACCACAAGCAATATGACGTCCTAGCTCAATTGGTACATTTTTCTTGGTGGGCTTGCCTCATGCCCTTCGTAGAAGAGATGATTTTAAATGCAACCAAGGAAAGAGTATAAAGGTATGTTAAGAATGAAGTCTTAACCTCTATACTTTAACCAAGATCAGACATGGCAAGTAACTTCTTAGAATCTAAGTTCCAATGCACCACTTTGATAAAATCGCTCAATGGATCAATTGGTCACTACAAAACAAGGGTTCTATTTCAGACTTTCTGTTCGTGGAGATTGACCCATATGGTGAGAGTCCCCTTTCAGATCCATCTCGTTGGAGCCAACCGCGTGATACTGGTGTTTACTCCAATACCCACATTTATATCCCGATTGGAAATACTCTTGGCTTTAGAGTGTTACCGGTTGAGTCATTCCGTTGGGTGAGTAATTTTTCCCCAAGGCAGGCCCTCTAGGATAAACCAAAGTGAGTAAAGACAAGATCTATAACTCAATCAATCTTTGATGGCAACAAAGAAAGAGAATATACACAATGATGCTCTACTCACACTCGCACAAGATGTTCAATTTTAAACCCAAATAGAAGTGTGGAGGCAATCTTTTATGCAACTTAATGTCATCAAAAATACTTTTGGTTCTCAAGATCATCATGAAGTGTGAGAGAAGTGCATATGCCTTTTTAGATGAGATTACTTTGAATAAGAGATTACGAAACACAAAAAACACATGTTCATTTTTAAGCCTTAAAGCAATGATGAATTTGTTTTAATGCACCAAGATGAAGTGTGAAGTTGATTGTTCAATTCTTAGCCTCAAACAAAATGTAGTGGGTTTGCCTAATGTTCATTTTAAGCCCCTTGCCATGAAAATTGAAAAAAAATTGCTATGTTTGTTTTAGAGCCTAAAAATAAATGAGTTAGTTTAAGACAGAAAATTAAGGCATAAAATAGAGGCTCTCAGCATTAAAAAATGTTTTTGAATTTCAATTTTGATGTTCACAAAATCCCTTGCAAGCTCAAAATGCTCCTCACTTTCTTTCGTTTTCCTATAAGAAAAATGCAATCATGTGAGAGTCAAGTTAAAAATCATCTTAAGTATTAACTTCAAACATCAAAATGATCCTAAATGGAAGGACTAATTATTTTGGATGATAATCAATGAAGCATAGATCTGCAATTTATTAACTCTGGTTGTATGATGTTGCAATAAAAATAACATATTAGCATGGATATTTAATCAAAGTCTATGATCCTCCAGCTAGCCCACTTTGAATGCATTAACTTATGCATTTATAGAACCTGTATCCTCATTGTTTATCTATGACTTTAGTGTATCGATGTCAGCCTTTGATTATGATTTTCAATGTTTTTCCAAGAAAAGATACTGTGTCCGCTAAAGATCTACATCAAGAGATATTAAATATACAAAAGCGTTCCTCAAAAGATATCTTCTGCCATGTCAGCAATTTATAATTTGTAACAGCTTTCTACACACTATTACCAGCCTTAATATTAAAGGAAAATGATAGTTTTAAGGATAGCGTAAGATTCAAATGGACTATAAGGAAAAATCCATCATTTACTAACTACCAAATGCCAAAGGATGACATATTTAGGCATCCCTTTCAACCAATTAATATATGAAGCAGGTAAGAGGTATTTGAATCTTGAAATCACACCAAAAGATCTTGTGGTGTACTGCTTGCAGGAAAAATATTGTGCCCTCTGTTGCACTATTTAATGATGCCAGCCCCTAGCAACAATAACTCCATATGTAGGCTTGGTTGTAAAGTGACCATTCGCCACAATATGATGACTGCAGGATGCCCTTACAACCCACTTTCGTCGCTTTCATTAACTGGTCTTGAGAGCATTTTCAATACATGTTCTTCAAATGTTGGGATTCCAATATCCCTACGTCGCCATCAGTACTCCTCCTTGGTAGCTACAATCCCATCCTCTGAATCACTCATTCAATTAAAATCATAGCCTCTAGATGCCATATGTAGCCCCATGGTGGGTGCCAAATGTAACACCAGAAATCTGCAACTTTTATCCTATTTCATGTATATCAGCATGAACTTAGTTAAAAAGAAAGCAAACAAAATGGCACTTTATGGAATAATTCCTTATGCTCTACAATTATAACAATAAAACAAACTAATTTAAATCCTAATGAGCATAATGAATAATCTATTCCATAGTGGATTGGTGCTTCTATGGAAAGAAGCCCTTTCCCAATCCTTGCTGAGATAAGCTAGATGATGAAATGCTTTGAAGATGGAGTAATGGTGGGAAAAATCAGATCTCAATTAAAGAGAGTGACTTTGCATGAGGATTGTGGATGAAAAATTGTGGAGGATTTGATCAAGAATGAAGCCTCTATTTGTAGATTCTCAAATGCTAAGAGTGCTCATAAGAGAGTAATGTGGGATAAAAAACAAGCCAATGAAAAGAGGCCACTTGTCATCATGTCATAGGTTGAGGGATGTGCAAGATTTGGAAAATGTGCCCAAGAGGGGGAAATTTCAAATTTGAATTTGAGATTTAATGCTTAGTTTGACCTTTGCAAGGGACATGTAAGAGACATTAATTGCTTTGTTGGATGTACATGTCCACTTGATTTTGAATTCAAACTTGAGGGAATATTCCTCAAAGATGCCATGTTGATGGAAAATGTTGGATTTAATAAATCAATAAATTGATTTATTTGTGCAAGTGGGATTATCTAGAGGATGTGATGGGTGATTAGGTTAGGCTAATTAGGATTAGGTTAGCTTAATGATGATTAGGTGATTTTGACCAATTTGACTTAAATATTTGGATTTATTTAAATCAAAGAGGGATGGAATATGCATTTGGAGATTTAATTAAATAGATGTCTTGATTTATTTAATCAAAGAGGGAATGATAGGATTAAAGTGAATAAAGTTAGTTTATTCAATTTAAGTGGATAATATTTAAAGATTAAATGAACCTGATTTTCCTAATGAATGGATTTAATAAGCGTGATTAACTTTATGAGCAAATGAATAATGTTAATTTTGCATGTCTACACCTTCCATGAAGCTTTTCCTTCTTCCCATGCACCTTTCACACTTACTTATATTCAGTTTACTACCAAGCCAATTCATGAAAAAAGAAAGCAGTTCCAAAGCCTCTTCCTCACAAACTTGTACACTCTACAATTCCTTCATCACTCTATGATGTGCATTTTCACATTTCCTTTTGATATCTTCTAGATTTTCTTCTACAGACCTGATTCCAACATGCATTGCTAGTCTAGAGATATAGACCTTCAAAGAATTAATCATTTTATTGATATTTTCCACAACTAATACAAATGAATCAAAGTTAGCACCAAGAATAACCTTTTGTAATTATTTCAAAGCTCCTTGAATGTTTATGCTTTCATTGTCATGTTGAGCTCTCTTTGATTCACTTCCTTCTGTGACTTCTAGCTTGACAACACCCTTTCTCTTCTTCCCGGTTCTATTTTCACTACTAGAGGTCCCTTCTACATTGGGATTCTTAGGGATTTATAAAAGAATTCTTGCATAGTGATCGATCTTAGCCTCAGACACTTCATAATATAACTAAGATATCCACACCAATATAGATTCAATTTCTTCCATATGAAAGAAATTTGTAGAAACTATGAAATTAATATTTCTAGAGTACTTTTTAGTTACACTTCTTGGAATCCTTGATCTTTTTTTCATCCTCATTTGAAATGTTCCAAAGAATGCAGCAAGAGTAGTCTCTTGAGCATCTGAACCACCAAGATTTATCATGAAATTCTTGATCTAATAGGTAATAGGTTCTATATTTTTCCATTCTATCCTTCCTATTACTAGTAATTCTTTCAAGAAGTAAAAGAGTAAGCATACAATCAAATTTCCATACTGGAATGTATTCTTCTTGCTCTTCTTGATTTCCTTCAAGTTCTTCAAAAGATGTATTCGAAGTAGTTCACATAGGTCATAATCCATACCTCTTCTAACCATATCAATAGTAGTGTGAACAACAGTAGTAGAAACTGTGAGGTCTGTTAGGTAGGCAACTTTGTGACCAATAACCATCATAGCATACCTAATGATCGGATCTTCAATTACTCTCAAGACAAGCTCTTTTCCTTTGAGGGTCACACCAATCACTTCAATTAACTCTTGTTCATTCCAATCCTTTCGTTTGGGAATTGGTCTGGAGGAACACAAACTAGTTACGTCTATGATTTCTTCTCTGGTAATCAAATGTGCTTCATCAATCCACAATGATTCATCATGAATCCTGCTCAAAACTATTCAAATATACTTCATGTCAAATTCAAACAGAGGGATTTTCTGCCAAACATCTAACTTCTTGTCAACTAACATTTTGTAAGTATCGTGATTTTCTTCCAATTCATTGTTCCATAGAATACTTAACTAAACTAGTGAAATTTCCTCTATATTACTATAGACAAATGCATAGATATGTTATGTGGGAAACACTCTAGGAGGAATGCAAGAGAATGCACCAACTGACTCTTCCAACAAATTTTTCAAATGTTTCCTCAAACTGACTTGCAATCTATCTGAAATATTCACAACCTTCAAATTGTCCATAGCAAAAGAAGTGAAAAATTGTGCAAGCATGAATACCTCTATAATTTCCAATGAAGAATAGGATAGATATCCAACTTCTGGAGCTCACTTTGAATCCACTTTGTTATCTTTTTCCCTTCAAACCCTGAAACACTGAATTGCTCTGATTTCTCCAAACTTCCTTTGCACTCTTCTCTAAAAATACATATACCCTTTGAATATGATTTCCTTTATACATCTAAATTCATTTCTTTCATTCTGAATGATTTTTCAATAAATGCTTCAAATTGTAGGTAGATCACCTTAGAATTTGTGTGTGCTTCCATCCTTTCAAATTTTGCAAACTTCATTCTTCATACATGAGACTGAAAAATTCCTTGAATTCATTACCACATTAAAGATACTTCTATCATGATGTGACATAATCTTTGATGACGGGGTTTATTAAATTGGCTGATGATTGCTCCCTCTTATTCATTTCTAGACTCAAAAATTGACGGGAATATCTATACCAAAATTCAACACAAATGAGACTAATGATTCTGATTCAACTTGATTGATTCATGCTTCTTTGTTGGATAGTTATCTTTTCTCCTTCTGCAGTTATTAGCAAGATGTTCCAAATTGGTGCAATCACAAAAACAACATTCTTCATTCCATACTTTCTTTTATTCAATCTATTTTCACACTGATTAGCCTTATGATAGAGTATTATTCATTCTACTTTTGCAGTCCTTTGCCTTATGACCAAATTTATTGCAGGAATGATAAACACCATTAAAAGAAAATTACCTTTGAGCATTAGGTTTTCTGATGGGAGTTATTCTGGAATTTCTTCTTAAGTTCTTGATTTGTCCATGTCTTTGTACTGAGTCTTCTTGTCAAAATATTTCTTCACTTTTGAACCCTGACCTTCTTGAAACCCTAAACCACTTTTATCCATTGTCAATCTCTAAGTATTAATCAATTCATCAAGCATTGCAGAGCTTACCTTAAATTTATCCTCCAATCTTCTGGCACTTTCCAAATTTGATCTCAATATTTTTGTTTCTTTCCCAAGCTTGACACATTCATCTATTTTCTCTTGAATTTCAACTTGCTAATAGACTTTAATTCTTTTTCGCTTCTTATAATTGTTGTAGCAATCTGGTGATCTCATCATGTTCTCTTCTCAATTGATCACATACATATTCATATCTTCTCCTTATATCCTTGATACAATCATTTTCTTCCTTCAAATTATTCTTTAGATCTTCAATTTCTTTTGAATATCCAACAAAGATCACTTCCAACGGAAAAAAATATCTTGTATTCAAATTTTGAGACCTTCCTCAAGCTGTTAGGTTTCATTAGAGGAACTAGTCTCTGATACCAATTGTTGAATATCTGAAATACTGAGAGGGGGGTGAATTATTATTCCATAAAACCATTAAAATAAAATCCATCTAAACATTATCACAATTTTGACTAAGTCAACAAGAGAGAACATGGAAAAAAATCAATGCATCAACACATATGAATACTAGGATTTTTACGTGGAAAACCAAAAATGGGAAAAAACATGGTGAGCATTAACTCACAATATATTATATTTGGATACAAGATATTATCAAGCTCACTGCTAGGACTCACTATCCTTGAAAGGCTCACAACCTGAATACAAAAGATTGCTAACTGCCAAGATACAAAGATTGTGTCTCATTGCCAAAAATATGAACTGATAGAATACACCTTCTATGTGTAGGGTTTAGTTCTAATGAAGCTTTGAAATAAGAAGCACTTCCTCTCACAGTAGTCACTCAACAATTGTATTTTGATCATCAACTGATAAAGCATTTAGGCTCGTATCTTCACTTATCCCTTAATCCTCTTCACACTTCACCATACCACTCTTTCGTCTCCTTCCATATTAACCCATTTACACTTCTTCTCCACACATCACACATCCTCTACTCTTTTTCTCTCCAAAGAATTATATATATATATATACAAGTATATCACTTTCATCAATGAGGTCAGCCTCAATAGATGTAAGAAAAATAATCAGAACACTCTTGTCGGCACCATATATGATTTTTTTTTCTTGGCCATGTAGTGCATTATTTCAAGTCGGTGAACATTCATGAAGTATATCTAGTCTTCTTAGTGTATGTCATACATTAGGTCGACCAAGACTAGGAATTAACCACAAAAACTCTAAACCAACATATAATCCTCAGATAAAACACCTTTTGGACCTGATATTACATCAATTTCTCATCATACTACCATCATAGAGACTACCACTAAAACTAGAGCATTAGAATGTTCTCCTGAAGAAAATGTGAAGTCTCCCACGTTGATATGCTGAGTAGAGAGACAACAATGGAATACAAACTTAAACTATTTCAATGATAACTTTCTACTCACCACACAAAACTTCTCAAGATCTAGGATATAGCTGCCTAAATGAGATGTAATAACATGGATAAGCTATTAGAGCCATATCTTTTCTTGCAGTGAATTTTGGACTCAAAAAATAATGCACTCGTTCATCAGAAAAGAACACTACCAACCAATAATAGCTTTCAGTTAACTAAGTAAACTTCCCTTATAGTTGTCACCATGTTGGCATCAATGACAATATAGGAACAATCAACACAATCCATATACACTTCATGCTTATGTTGCAAGGCTCCATAATTCCAATAGAATATAACCTAGATATTGCTCAAGTGAATTGATTAAAAGAAGAAAGTATTTTAAAATAATGCATTATAAAGACTTCCTCATTGTATAAGGATGTGATATAGTACTTGTAACACATGAATTATCCTAATTTTTTTTACCAAATACCAGAATATAACTTTAAAGCTCAAGGAAATAAATTATGTTGTCACAAAGGGTGACCTATATTGGAGAGGTAAAGTATTCAATACTATTGATGTTTGTTCTTAAAATAAGAACTAGTTATAAAATGGATTCAATGACAAGGTTTAGAGAGAAAGGGGTTAGAAAGATAATATGTTTGGAGCTTTCATTGCAAATGTTAGTGTATAATTATACAAATCCTAAATTTACTATCTCTTATGTAACTAGATAAATCATATTATCATAGGTGAAGTGTTACCCTTAAATGAAATCAATACCAAAATGGCTCATTATAAAATCAACACTAGTGTAGTTCAACATGATAATTTATTACAATAAAATGAGATGTGTAGGATAATAAATAAAGATAACTTATATTCAGTAGATTCCTAGTGGTATATATAATATACTCATTAAATACACACTATATTCATATATCCATTATGAATTTTTTTGATAAATTCTTGGAAACCCTGAAGTAAATTTTAAAAGTATAGATTTTTTAAATGTTCCAAAAATATAAATAAATTATAGAATAGTTTAAATTAAATTTAATTCTCTTTTATTGAAATGAAATATCTAACCATTGGTTTTCTCAAATAACATCCAACCCCTAAATAAAAAATTTAACTCCTATAGGAAAAATGTATTTTAAATAGTAAGATTCAAATTCTTAGATAATTTTTTATCAAATTAATAGTTTATATTTGACAAATATCAATCATGGTGGATGGCTCTAGTTAATGAAACATGTACGGTATGGGTATACTAAAAAATACAAACATTTAAATATATGGAGCAACATGAACTTTCCTCTAGTAGATGAAACCATTCATTACATTGATTTTAGAATGAGATTCTTCCTCTCTTTGGTGTGAGCTACATGAATTTATATTTTTTTATAAGGGGGTGAAAACCCTAGGGTAGTTGTATTGGTTGAATGTAAGAATAAATTTCATCCTTGTGTTCCTCAAAATGACCATCACACCTACCATATTAATTGTGTCTTTGCATACATAAAAAATACCACTTTTCCATTCATATTCTTACAAAATACGTTTGAAATCAATTAAATCCAATGCATAAAAAGAATATCAAAGTTCACATGCATTTAAAACCATTTGCAAGGGTCGATGGGGGACCTATTTTTTTTAAATCTTAGTTAATAATTGAAAGGTTTGAGGAACCTAGGAACCAAATATATCGTACACCATTACACCTTTTCTATACTTTTGGTACTTTTGGACACATTCAAACCAATTTGGTGATAATTTGATAGTCCCTAGCTTGTATTATTTTATTTCAAAGTCATCATGGTTTTATAGTTTTCACTAAATAGAAAAGATTTAAAATTTGAATGATTATTACAATGTTGGGGAGTTCCAATACCTTAGAACTCATAAACATAAATTTTAGGAGCCTTTATTTAAAATATACCAATATTTGCATGGATTCAAAGTCAAATCAAACATTAGAAGGTTTGGAAAAGTTTAATTCAAGTGGTTTGGTTGGGTTTCACAATGTGGTATATGAAAAATGGGGTGGTTTGAATGCTATCATATGACTTAGGACATAGAGCATACCCACTTTCCACCTACTACATGCAAGGGTAACCCTAGACATCTCAATGTAAAGGATAAAGAGATATTGGAATAGGGATTCCCTAGGGGCTGATTGCAAAATAATAAGGGGTTCAAAACCAAGTAAGAAATTGGAAAGAGAAATGAAATGCAAGATGCAACACTAAACCCTAATTCAATGAAAGGACTTACAAAATGACCTAGAAATGTAAATGAAATAGAATAGAAATTTGTAGGATGAATTGTGTGCACCTAGAAAATATGCCTTTTTAACCTACTATGACTCATTTGCCAATCTGGGTGAATTAGTCCCAAATCTGGATTTCTGCACAGGAACTAGCTTTGAGAAAAAGGGTATCTAAATTTACAAACAGTTTTGAAAAACACCTATAGTGGGACTCATTCACCACTTCTGGTGAATCAGTTCTATTTCACTTTTTCAAGAATTCAAACTTCAAATCTGCACTTCAACACCTACTCTTCTCTTCCAAACTGATTTTCTAGTTTGAAATCTTGATTTTGGGGCTGTAGGTGACTTTTTGTTGAAGATTACAACCTTTAAAATTGGGAGACAACTCCAAAAAAATTTCTCCAAGCTTGTAACCTAATCTTGAATGATCTTCAAGTCTTCAAAGCACCTAGATCTACAATCACACAAAGAGAGAAAAAGTGTTGATTGCTAGAGAATAGGGGTTTTCCTTGATCAAACCCCTTGTAGGTAATTAAACCAAATGATGAGACAATGAAATGAAGGCATGAAACATGAGACAAAGAACATGAATCATGGACAATAATACCTTGAATGATTCCTTGTAAATGATATCTTGTAAATTTGCAACTCAACATGAAATGGCCATGAAGGATGTAGATCTTGATCTTGACAATAGCAGTATAACAATGCTTGGTCTTGGATCTTCAATGCTACATGACAACACTATCTCAATAACATGCTTGATGCTTGGTATGCTTGACATGATGATGTTTCTGGAATTTTTGCAACAATTGATGAAGAATTATTCCCTTGAATGCCTTAGAAATGATCTTGAATGCTCTCTTAATGATCTTGTGAAGTCTTGGTATGCTTAACTCTTGAATGATTCACTTGATATCATGAATGATTGATGTAATAATGATTTGAAAGCTCATTTATATATGAAATCCATCTAATATCCCATGTATTAGATCCCAAAGGCCAACATACAAAAAATTTGAACTTAAAACCCAATTTTTCCTCCTCAAAACCTTGTAAATAGGCCAAATGGGACTCATTAGCCATCTATGGTGAATGGGTCCCACCTAGATGGGACAAATTCACCCAAAGTGGCAAATGGGTCCCACATGGCCTATTTTGATTGTTAAAATGTTGAGGAGTGTATAAATTAAGCTTATTTGTTGATCTTGTCAATTTTTTGATTAAAATATGCCTTGGGATGCATAATATATGGTCTTAGGGGCCTATTAATGATTGTATTAAGGTCATAAATGCAAGAGGACCCAAAATCCAATGTGAAAGTGTAAATAAATACACTTTACAACACTAAATTAAGGAAAAATTGGGTCTATTTAGCTTAGAATGGCCCTAAATCCCATGTGAATGTGTAAACACATTACAACACTAGATTAGGTCCACTTTGTTTACAAACCTACAAAATTTAAAGGGCCCTAAATCCCATGTGAATGTATACAACACATTACAACACTAGATTAGGTCCACTTTGTTGACAAGCCTCCAAAATTTAATGTGAAGGTGCCAATAAATACACTTTACCACATTAAATTAGGGAAAAGTTAAGTTTATTTAGCTTAGAAGGTCCCAAAACCTAATGTGGATATGTAAAACCAATCACAACACTAGATCAAGGTGATATCAAGTCCAATTTATCATTAATTATTCCCAAATCAAGCAAGGAAAATGTGTACTTTTTCCGTTACCACACAAATTTCACATTGCTTCAATATTTTAGCTCTTAAATTTATCCTTTTTGACCTTTGGTCATGAATCTAGATTGCAAAGGTTAAGAGTGATGTAGGAGCATCCAATGATGCAGGGCAATCTTGCATCACCCAAAAAAAAAAATTCTTGATTTTCTTTAGTTGTTTTGAGTTCCATGATGGCACTTAAGGGGTATAAGAGTGTCAGGCATCAGAAATAGCGAAAACTAGGCACTTACTATTTTTAGTAAGTTGGCCAAAATGGGCTCGTATGGATGTGAAAATTTACCCTAAGGAGTACAGCTGAAAAGCATTTTCAAATGTGAAAGAATCACCTCAATACCCTAGATGGTTTGGGAGAAATTAAAGTTTATGTCTTGGGAAATTTCTCCAATGTAGTTTGAAATTCAAATATAAAACATTGGAGGCCCTGAAATAGCTCAAAAAGTGGTCAAACCAACCTATGGTCAATTTGTGTGTTTTAGAGCTCATCAAGAGCTTTCTGATGATATGAAATAATAGCAAATCAGACACCCATATCAAAATTTATGGCCTTGCAAAGTTTGTCCTCTAAAAAGTGAATTTCTTAAAAAATTCTTCCTACGCCAAAAATCAAATGGTGAGACTTTTGGTGCCAAAACAAAAGGGGAAATTTGTACTTTCTAGAACATTCTAGGGAAGTTGTTGGGGAAAATAAAAAGGGTTAAGTGGGGGTTGTAGAAGGTGGTGCTGATAGTGCAGATTGTGGCTCCGAATAGTAGATTTTTTTTCTTTTCTGAGTTGATTTTATTGTAATAAATCTAGCCCATGAGGTTGTAGAATGTAAGCTTTGAATCTGTAATTTCATTTTCTGAAAATAATTGAAAGTGAGTCATTTTTTTGTCTCACATCTTCTATGTTGGTATCTGTTGTTGTGATTATTGTGGGTTTTAAGTAGTGTAGCTCTCATCAAGTAGTGTAGCGCTCATCAAGTGGTATCAAAGCGAGAGTTCCTGAGCCTGTAACAAAGCGTCAACATGAGGCAATTGTTGCAAGATCTGTGAGTCTAGGTTGAATTCAAGATGCCTCCAAGACATGCCCAGTATGGGAGAGGTGGAGGCTATGGTGGAGGAGGTCCACCTAGAGATGAAATCATAGCCCTTAGAAGGCAATTAGAAACCTTACAACAAGAGTTTCAAAGAAGAGATGTGCAACAAGATATAGATGACAATGAAAATGAAGCAGAAGAGGAAATGGGAGAGGAAGAGTAGGACCCAATGGATCCTAGAGAAATAAGATTGTTGTGAGTTATCTCAAGCATTGGGAAGAGACCTAAAATGGAGGTTTCAACTTTCAGTGGAAATATGAATCCTAAAGAATTGATTGATTAGATCAATGACATGGAGGAATTTTTTGAGTTTGAGGAGATTGAAGATCCTCATAGAGTGAGGTTTGCAAAGACAAAATTGAAAGGTCATGCCAGTATATGGTGGAAAGAGATTTAGATAGAAAGAGGAAGACAAGGGAAAGATAAAATTTCTAGATGAGACAGAATGGTGTCAAAACTGAAGAAAAAATGTATTCCAATCGATTACGAATTGGAGCTACTTAAGAGGATTTAGAGCTTGAGGCAAGGGACAAGGATGGTGAAAGAATACACAGAGGAATTTCACAAGGTCCTGATTCAGACAGGACATTCTGAGGTGAATAAGGAGAAATTTTCTCATTATATTAACGGGTTGAAGCCAAGCATACAGGGAGAATTGGCACTGGTAAGAATAACCACCATTGAAGATGCTTATAAGTTTTCTCTAAAGGTTGAAAAATGATTGAACAAGAGGTTTGAGAACAAGGAACGAGGTGGAGGCCATGGAGGAAAGACCGGTGGATGGTCATATGGAGGTCAAAATGGAGATCAAAAGAAGGGTGAAGGCTCCAGTAGCAGCCAGAACCAGAAAGGAGATAACACCTACCATCCTCGTCATCAGAATAATGGGGACCAAAGAGGAAGGGAAAGATATGGATGAGAACCAGGAAGAGAATGATTGCATGGAACATATTTTGTGTGTGGAGAAGAAGGACATAGAGCCTATGAGTGTCCTCAACATCAAGGGAGGACAAATAGAAGACATGAGGGTAATGCACGAGTTGCACATGTAGATGAAGATGTTGACTCTTCCCATTCTAAGGATGTAGAAAGAGGAGAGGTTCTTATTACCAGAAGAGCCTTTCTGAATGAGTAGAAAGAACCAACTCAAAGGAAGAATTTGTTTTGGACTAGATGTAATGTGAAGGTAAATTTTGCAATGTTATTATTGATGGAGGTAGTACTGATAACCTTGTTTCAAAAGAAATGGTTAGTAAGTTGTAGTTGGAGAGAAGAAGGCATCCAAACCCATATCAGATTTCTTGGTTGCAGAAGGACCACAAGGCCTTGGTAAATGAACAATGTCTAGTAAAGTTCAAGATTGTAAATTACCATGATGAGGTATTGTGTGATATTATGCCTATAGATGTTTGTCATATGTTGTTAGGTAGACCATGGCAGTTTGATCGCTAAGAAATACATGATGGACATGCCAACACCTATTCTTTGACAAAGGATTGGGTTCATCATAAGTTGAACCCCTTGAAAGAGGTAGAAGAAAAGGTATGCATTAATGCAAGAATTTTTTTGGTTGATGGAAGAAAGTTCCTAGAAGGTATGAAGCATGAGCATATGTGTTTTGCATTGATCCCTAAAGTTGATAAAGAAGATACTACTGAGGTACCTATAGGGGTTTCAGGTTTGTTGAATGAGTTTCAACCTATTATTTCTAATAATGTACCTAAAGGTTTGCCTCCGGTAAGAAAGATTAGTCATCAGATGGACATGATTCCTAGAGCCAATTTTCCAAATAAGGCAGCTCATCATATGACTCCAACAGAGAGTAAGAGTTGAACAGACAAGTGCAAGAGTTGTTGCAGAAGGTATTGATTAGAGAGAGTTTGAGTCCATGTGTAGTACCTACAGTACTAGCACCCAAGAAGGATGGGGAATGGAAGATGTGTACAGATTCTGGAGCCATCAACAAGATCACCATCATCTATAGATTTCCCTTGCCGAGAATGGGTGACATTATGGATTGTTTGAGTGGAGCTTAGTACTTCATGAAGATAGATCTGAAGAGTGGATATCACTAGATCTGGATTAGAGAAGGAGATGAATTGAAGATAGCCTTCAAAACCAAGGAGGGCTTGTATGAGTGGCTAGTCATGCCTTTTGGGCTAACCAATGCACCAAGCACCTTTATGCAGCTTATGAATTAGGTATTCAAAGATTTTTTAGGAAAAAATGTTATTGTTTATTTGGATGATATTTTTATTTTCAATAAGACATTAGAGGAGCACTTGATGCATATCCGATTTTTTTTTGAAAAACTAAGAGAGGAGAAGTTGTTGATTAATTTGATGAAATGTAGTTTTGTGGCGAGAGAGTTGGTGTATTTGGGATTTTCTATCTCACCAGAGGGTCTTAAAATGGATCTAGAGAAGGTGAAAGCTATCATTGAATGGCCTACCCTGAGGAATGTTATAGAGGTAAGATCATTTCATGGTCTAGCAATTTTTTACAGAAAGTTTATTAAGAATTTCAATAGTATTTGTGCACCTCTAATTGAAGCGATGAGAGGGGATAGAAAAGAGTTTAAGTGGACCACAAGAGCAGCCAAAAATTTTGATATGTTGAAGAAGAAAGTTATAGAGAAACCTATTTTGGAACTTCTAGATTTTAATAAGGTATTTCATGTAGATTGTGATGCTAGTGGCACTACCATAAGAGCTGTTTTGAGTCAAGAAGGTAAGCCTGTAGCCTATTTTAGTGAGAAGTTGAATGATGCCAAGAATAAATATTCTATCTATGATCCAGAGTTTTATGCTATAGTTTAGGCTTTGAAGAAATGGAGACACTATTTGTTTCCAAAAGAATTTGTTTTATATAATGATCACTAGGCTTTGCAGTATCTCAATAGTCAAGGAAAGTTGCATCAAAGACACTTAAAATGGGTTGAGTTTTTGCAAAGTTATACTTTTGTTTTGAAGAACAAGAGTGGAAGGTCAAACAAAGTTACAAATGCCTTAAGTAGAAGGAAATTTTTTTTGATAGAGATGAATATGGAGGTTGTTGGGTTCAATGAACTCAAGATTTTGTATCCAAAAGATCTGGACTTTGCATAAGTTTGGAAGGCTAGTTTGGAACCTATTACATTGCATAGGATGAGATGGTTGGATTTCTTAATCCAAGATGGGATGTTGTTTAGAGGAATCCAATTGTGCATTCCAAGGAGTTCAATGAGAGAGAATCTAATCAAGGAGAAGGATAGTGGAGGATTGGCTAGACATTTTGGTCGAGATAAGACCATTGCTCTTACCAGTGAGAATTATTATTGGCCGTAGTTACAACAAGATGTGAAAAATTTTGTATAAAGTTGCAGAGTATGTCAGATGGTGAAAGGAACAAGTTAGAATACTAGATTGTATCAGCCATTACCTATATCTGACAGGCCATGGGAGGATATTAGCATGGATTTTTTTCTTGGATTGCAAAGGACACAGAGAGGGCATGATTCCATATTTGTGGTGGTGGATAGATTTTCAAAGATGACACATTTCATTCCGTGTCATATAACCAATGATGTTGTTCATGTTGTAGATTTTTTTTTCAAAGAGGTGGTGAAACTACATGGTTTACCAAAGAGTATAGTCTTAGACAGAGATAACAAATTTGTTGGTTATTTCTAGAGGACATTATGGAAGAAGTTGAAGATAGATTTGAAGTTTAGTTCTGCACACCATCCACACACTTATGGACAAACAAAGGTGGTGAATAGGAGTTTTTATAACCTGCTAACATGCTTAGTTGGAGATAAGCCTAAGAGATGGGATTTGATTATACCACAGGAAAAAATTTCTTACAAAAATTATGTCAATAGGAGCACTGGTAAATCACCATTCTAGATTGTATATGGGAGTAGTCCAAGAACTGCTTCTGAACTGAGAAAGATGGATAAGGGGGAGAAGAGTAGTGTTGAGGCTAAAGATTTTGCTGAGCATCTGAAGAATTTGGACAAAGAGGTGAAGAAACATATCAATAAGATGAACTCACAATATAAGGCTCAAGAAAATCAGAAAAGGAGGTATAAGGAGTTCCAGGTAGGAGATGAAGTCATGGTTCATTTGCAAAAGGAAAATTTCCTAGTTGGTACATACAACAAGTTAAAGATGAAGAAGTTTGGACCATGTAAGATCTTGAAGAAGCATGATTCAGGAAATGCTTATGAGGTAGAGTTTCCTAGTGGAATAAACATTTCTCCTATGTTCAACATTGCTAATTTGACAGAGTATCATGAAGGTGATATAGAGAAGATTTTGATAAATGAACAATTAAAAATTCTAGCACCTACTTCAGAGAAGGAAGAGATAGAAGAAATCCTAGATATCTGTGTGGGTAGAAGCATATGAAACAAGCAATATGCAGAGTACTTGGTGAAATGGAGAGGAAGACCTACTAAAAATTCATCATGGTTATCTGAGGCTAAGGTTAACCATCTTGGTTTCCCTCTAACTCTTGAGAAGTGATAGGGTCACTTTTCAAATTACCCTAGGTGTCTAATGCAAGAGCATCCAACAGTGTAGGGCAATATTTCATCACCCAAAAAACTTGTTTTCTTTATTTTCTTTAGTTTTTTTGAGTTCCATGATGGAACTTAAGGGGTATAAGACTGCCATGTATCACAAATAACAAAAACTAGGCACTTACTATTTTTAGTAAGTCGGCCAAAATGGGCTCGTATGGATGTGAAAATTTACCCCAAGGAGTAGAGCTGAAAAATATTTCCAGTCGCTAAAGAATCACCTCAATACCCTGCATGGTTTGGGAGAAATTAAAGTTTTCATCTCGGGAAATTTCTCCAATGCAGCTTCAAATTCATATATAAAACTTTGGAGGCCTTGAAATAGCTCAAAAAGTGTCAGGTTTATGCATTGTAGAGCTCATCGAAAGCTTTCTGATGATATGCAATAATAGCGAATTAGACACCTGGATCAAAAGTTATGGCCCAATGAAGTTTGTCCTCTGAAAAGTGAATTTCTGAAAAATTTCTTCCTGGTCCAGAAATCAAACGGCGAGACTTTTGGTGCCAAAAGAAAAGGGGAAATTTGTACTTTCTAGAAAATTCTAGGGTGGTTATTGGGAAAAATAAAAGGGTTAAGTGGGGGTTGTAGAAGGTGGTCTTGATAGTGCAGATTGTGGCTTCAAATAGTAGATTTTTTTTTTCTGAGTTGATTTTGTTGTAATAAATCAAGCCCATGAGGTTGTAGCATGTAAGCTTTGAATCTATAAAGTGAGTCATTTTTTTGTTTCGCATCTTCTTTGTTGGTATCTATTGTTGTGATTTATGTGGGTTTTTGGTAGTGTAGCCCTCATCAAAGAGTTCAAATGCCTTGATCCTAGAGCAAGGTTGAATTCATGATCCCAAGAGATAAATTAGTGTAACTTTTTATAGTTTAGGAGTTTGGTATTCAAAGTAAATCATGTCATAGGGTGTCCAATGAAATGGATGGATGAAACTTAGATTGTAAAATATAACAAGGAGAAAAGGATCAAGAGTCAAGGATTGGGGATATATTCTAATTCTATATGAAGCAAGGTGGCAATGGAAAATTTACAATTTTGAAATTTAATATGAGTTTTAGACACAACATATTTACCTAGTCTACTTAGTCCAAATCGACCAAACACATCACCTAAATAAATCCCCTTCACCTAATGTTCTTCACTTAAATAATCCTATTATTTAATTAACCTATTTTTCATCTCACCTCACAATAAATAAATAAATTACTAATTTTTAGACCTATTTTCCACCTCACAAATGGCTAAAATAATTAATTATTATTATTTTAGTATGGATATATTCCCTCAACTTATGCCAAGAACAAAGGATATATAAGAACATTTTGATTAAGATAAAGCAAGAAGGGCCCAAACCCAATACAAAACAACCATAAAGGCCAAAAAGAGGGGTTTCACAAGAGGTTATACCACATGAAACCAAAATAAATAGAAAATAGAAATAAAAAACCAACAAGAACAAACACAATACCAATAGAAGACCAACAACCTAAAGAGAACAAGTACTATTCTCCAAGAATATGGAGGCCTTTTATAGCCTACCACTCCTTGGTGAGGAATTACAACTTCTCCTCTAAAGAAATGGATTTAGGATTTTTGTTATCAATTGTATCCATGGAAGAAAGAAGGTATTTCTCCACATGTTTACCTTTTTGTTGGAGCTAGAAGGGGGGCATCAAAATTCTCATCCCTAGGTCTCTTTGCATGGAAATTTTTGAGCTCCTCCTAAAACAATTGGATAATAACTGACATTTTTTCATGGTTTCTATGCTATACTCAATAATATCCTACAAGTTGATATTTTTTCTAACTTCTTTGGAGAATAGAAACCTCCTTTCTCAAACTCGAGCATCCCTCTTGAAACCCAATAGAATATTTTAAATCCCCAACCTCTTTTTCTAAATTAGCCCAATTATCAAAATTTTGAGCCATACCTTTCAAAAAATCCTAGTGATCCCCATCTTCCTCCTAACCTAGCTAGTCTCTAGTCTTTTTCCAAGAAATAGACTCTAGATTTTGAATTTTCCCTTTCCATGAGAAATTAGGTCAACTCCAACTTAAGAATGTCATTTTAAAAAGTTAAGGCTTTTCAAATTTTATCCACTTTCTCCCATAGTGTGGCACAATTCTTACAAGGGTTAGGATTGTCTAAAGGAATAACCTTCAGCTCCTTAGCATGCCCAACTTCATTTAGAGGAGAAGAAGGAAGACTAGTAGAGGAACAACGTAGCGAGGTAGAGAAAGAAGGAGAATCCTTTGGGGTGACATTAGGTGAAGGGGACTAGGAAGAGCTGGAGTTGTCATTAGAAATGGAAATCTAGGGTGTTTCTTCAAAGGAATTTTTTTATTACCTATAGGAGTGGGGGAATTAGCCATAATCATTTTTCCGTTAGAATCCTAAGGTGTTTGGACCTAGTAACTCTACAATGAGGGAGGTGGGTGATGATGGAAGTTGAGGAGGGGATTTCATGGTTACTAGCCAATAAAATAGGAACATCCTTTTTAAACAAGAGAGGGGTTAACATATAAGGGAGAGAAGAAATGGTAGGGGAGAGAGCCAAATTATATAGATAGAGCTTATATATTAAGACCTAGGGAAGAGGCATTTTTTTCCAAAACTTTGATGGATTTTTCTAGTGAGGAGTGGATCAAAAATTCAAAGTTCATTTTCAGATTATGAAATAAATGATTGATCATAGGGAACAAATGAACATGAAATATTTCAAAAATTTCATCAAGGGTAACATACCTCATTAGAACATCCACAATATTTTTTCTAGCCCTTGGGCATGTCCTCTCTATTGTAGCCATTTTGTAGACAACTGAACTTCTCACCTCTTTTTAAGAAATTTTTCCTATCCTTTTGATAATGATCTTTAGGCTTCTTAGAGATGTTATCTCCCTCAAGAGGGAGAACCATGACCACTGAAATTAACTCAATAGTGACAATGAAAGAAATACCCCAAACCTCAACAAGGCCCCCCTTTCAATAATTCATAAAATCTAAGGAAAGGTTAGGGTTGAGGTATTTAAAGGCCTTAATTTATGAGGTATGCATGCCCTCTTGGAGGATAGGCCATATCTCCCAATCATTCCTTAAAGATTCACAATTTTTGGTCTCTTCTTTAATGATATATCCACCCATAGTAGTCAACAATGAAGCAAAGGAGTAGTAGTTGAAGGCTAACAAAATATAACTCTAGAAAATTTTAGAAAACAACAAAGAGTCAAAGTAAAAATGCATCTTGAAAAAAGGAGATGGAAGTAGAAATATATCATTTTTCTTCATGCAACTAGGAGGGTATACATAATATTTACAATATTAATATAGACACAAATCAATACTTGATATAGTGTACAATATGAGATCCAAATTCATTAATGATATAGTTTCTCAAATGTTCCAAGAGCACTTAAAAATCATCCCAAAATTTAATATTTTAACAAAGGCTCCTAAGATAGCCATATCATTGACAGAGGAATTCCCTTTTAATAAATATCTATGATTTTTCATTGTCCTATTTTCATCATGCTTAATTGAGTAGATTCAATGAGGTCATGGAGAGACAAGCTAGTGGAGGCTTCCCCTTTCAACATCATGATGAAATTTTTGGAGTCCACTTCAATGAGCACCTTATTAATGCCTCTTTGTTTAGCTAGAAAATACCATGAAAGGAAAAAATAACCTCAAAAAATTAGAAGAATTACATAAGAAAAATCACCATTCCCATATGATTCTTTAGGATGTCAACCCATTTCGTCCAACCTGGGTTCCATTTTCTAGAGCCATCAAAATTAAGATTAAACCAACTAGGTTCAAGGAGTATTGAGAGATATAGTTACAAGTAATAGGAATTTTGGGGCTCAAATTATTAAGGAAGTCAACAATATCCTAGGACATAGAAATACTAGTTTCAAGGTGGACAGGTTTCTTTTAGGGTTGATAGACACCACATTTAAATTTTCCTTGATTTTTGGATGGAGAGATTTGTGAGCATATTCCATGTTAATTTTTTTATCTATAAAAACTCTACTATTTCATTCTTTTCAAAGATCCCAACTAATTAAAATAAATTCCCTCCACCACAACTTAGTGAGAAGGGGATGAGTGGAAGTGGGGTCCAATATTCAAAGATACAATTTGAGCTTTTGTGCCAAAACCAAATGAGAAGGAATCAATATTCAAATTTTTGGCACATCCTCTAAGAGTAAATACAATGTAAAATGATGTGGTCAATAAATTTATCCTCCTCTTCGTAAAGGAAACACCTATTAACGAATTGAATTCCTCACTTCTAAAGATTGTATAGAGTGATAATTTTCTTATGGAAAACCATCCACTAGAAGAATATAGATTTAGGAATAGTTTTATTCTTCCATATCTTCATACAATATAAATGAGAGACCTATTTAGGAGATAAAATATTGTATCCAGATTTTATTTTGTAATTATCATCTTATAATCAGTCAAAATAAGAGAGTTAGAAGAATTAATTATGTAGAAGCTTAGGTTAGTAATAATTCTTATAATATCAACAACAACCAATTGGAGTGGGGAATCATACCAATTGGTCCATCTATTATCCAAGCATGAGGGTTGGAGGAGGTATCCAAGTAGTCTTTCACCATGTATCCCAATCTCTTACACAGATCAATCTACATTGTTGAGTAGACTGGGTAGAACTATAGAGGAGAATAATAAATCCAAGGATCTTCCTAGAACCTCACAAAATCCCCTTTAACAATCTTCCATAAAGCTCCATGTATTATGATGCCCTCCGTTTTGAAAAGATTATTCCATATTGTAAAAACTTTGGGAATAAAATTAATGTGTGGGAAGGAGATTCCCTCAAAACTATTTAAGTATTTGGATCTAATGATTCATAACCACTCAGATTTTTGTTTAATCAAATGCCAACTAACTTTAGAGAGGATTTACAAGCTCGTCTATTTATTTTTCTTGATATATGGGTATGTGCAGGATCATCATGGAAAAAATAGGCCCTTAAGTGGCAAAAAATTCAAAACATCAGAGTTAGGAAACTTGACGTAAAAATTTGAATAAGTTATCTATATTATTTCAAAAATATGTAAGAATAGAATTTGTAGAAAATTGAATGTAGTTTCTAAACTACTAGGTTTGTTTTAAAAAAAGAAGAAATCTATTTGGTGAGAATTTGAAATTTCAATGTAGTAGTACTTAAATTTTAGGGAAAAAATAAGAAGTAGGTGTCTATCTAACGACCCTAACCACAATAAAATGATAACATATTTTATAATATTTTAGATATAAGTAGAGGAATCATGTCTCGATATGATGCATATATTTTTGTAATTTATTCCCAAGTAAATAATTAATTATTAATTTTCTATTACAACTTTTAAAAAATATAAAAACTCGTATGTCTGACCACCTAAACTTGGTCAAAACTTCATGAAATTCAATTTTTCTTTTTTTAATCCAGTATGTGAAGCATAGAATGTGATGCATGTTTTGGATTCAAAAAATGTGATATTGTTTGAAATCTATAGATGTTTTTCAATTAGTCTATCAATCAAGACTTTAGTCATAATTTGAATAGAAAATGAATAATAATTACTTATTAAATTCAAAGTAAAGCATAATTTATATTGGTGGAAAGTTGAGAATCTCCTTTAAAAACCCTTTTCGTTTCATCAATTTTGGGTAAAAAAAAAGTCGTCAGCCACATACCCATCATATTGCCACTTTTTGGCCCATCATGATCCTGCACATACCCGTCTATCCTAAATTATTTTTGTGTGAGAAGACCATATCCTAGTTCACAAGGGAGATACAATGCTTATCATTAGTTCTAGACTAGATTAACCTTCTTTCAATTTTCTCCAATTTAACTATCCAAGTAGTAGGCATCGTGAATAGTGAAAGGAGGTAGAAATATAGTTCTATGGAGAGTATCTTTAAGAAGCCAAAGTTTACCAACATTGTTAAGGAGGGAACCTTTCCACATAGCCAACTTACATTGCAGTCTTTCCAAAAGGTTAGACCAAATTTTATTCTCAACTTTACTAGTGGTTAACATTAGTCCCAATTAAGAGGAAGGGAGAAAATGAGTATGAAAATTAAGAACCCTAGCAATCTTGGGCTATAAAGGGGGAGGCATGTTCAAGAATTAAACAACACTTTTATCCAAATTTATGTTCTAGCTAGAAGTGGAGGAAAAATTAGAGAGAATTCCAACCAAACCTTGAGCTTCCATAATTTTGGCTTCCCCAAGGAGGATGGTATCATCAATTAATTATTGATGGAAGATTGACCACAAGGAAGAAGCAGAGAAACTTTTTTAGGCTTCCCCTTATGATCCCATCAACAATGTTCCTTCCCAAGATCTTTGCAAGGATTATGAACAAATAGGGGGGAGAGGATCCCCTTTCCTAATACCCTTAAAGATAGAAAATTTTCCATGATCGGAACCCTTGATGAGGATTTAGAATTTAGAGGTAGAAACACACACTTTAATCAATCTAAGAGTTTTCCTTTTGAAACTAAAACTCTAGAGGACATGAAAGAGAAAACTCATGAAAAAATTATCATAAGCTTTGGAGATGTCTAGCTTAAGACCATGATTTAATTATTGTTCTTATCCATGGAGTGGAGAGTTTATTGAACCAAAATAATGGCATTAGTTATTTTCTTACCTAGGATAAATCCTTTTTGAGCTCTATGAATCATGCTATCTAAGAAAGCTTTTATTTGATTGACCAACAATTTGGAAAAAAATATTATATATAATGTTACAAAGACTTATAGGTCTTAGTTCAGACATTCTATTCACCCCAAATATTTTTTGGATAAGGATAATTAAGGTGTTAGTAATTTCCTTGAGACCAGCAGAGGATTGGAATTCCCTAACTGCTTGAACAACATCCATGCCAAAAATATCCCAATATTTTTGAAAAATTATTGGAGGGAACCCATCAAGGCCAAGGGATTTGGAAGGATTAAGAGAGAACACAATATATTTTATTTCTTCCAAAAATGCATTCCTTTCTATGGAAATGAAATTAAAGGAGAATAGTGAGTTAGGGTTAACCTAAAACAGTTGGTCAACAATACAGTCCAACTGGGTGGTACTTTTAGAAGGAGGATTATGGAGGTCCTTGAAGAATATGATTCCCTCTTGATGAATTTCAACTTCCTTGTAAAAGTGGGATCCATTAGCACCATTAATTTATATTATCATATTCCTTTTCTATTGTTAATGAAATATTAATGAAAAGAATTAGAGTTCGTGCCTCCTTTTATCCATTGATTTCTTAATCTTTTCTTTCAATAAACTTCTTTTTGAAAAAAATTATGAAGATCACTTAGAAGAAACTTATCCCTAAGGGAAATAAATCATGAGGCTCTAATTCTATCAATTTCTATTTGGATTTTTCTTAGCTAGCCCTTTATTGCAGATTTTTGATTGAAACTATTACTAAAATAGGTTTTGATTATAGGGGAAAATAGGTTTTTAAGGAACTCAAAACCTTTTACAACTGAGGATACAAAATGTTGCTAAGAAATATTTTCAAAAGACCACTAGTAGGAACCCAACAACGAAAAAACAAAAATGGGTGGGTGTTATACTAAAAGAGAGACAAATAACCACCAACAGCACCCAACAACCACAAAATAGAAAAAAAACCTAAAAGAAACCTACACCTAGAAAGAAATAGAAAGAAACAAAGAAAAGGACCAAACACTAATTCAAGCCACTTAGAGTGTTGGTGACCTCAATCTGTTGGTTCCTATGCCTCTCAACTCTATCAAGCAACTCCTTCTTCTCAGCATCAATTTTTTTCTTCCAATCAACCGACCCTCTACTAGCAGGACCTTTGTAGTCATCCTTAGCATATTTTTTACCCTTTCCCTTGGTTGCATGCTCTTTCTCCATAAGCTTAGAGAAATAAACCTGATCCTCACTAAGCTCACTTATTTTCCTGAAAAGGACTTCCAAGGAGTATGCATTGTTCTTCACAGAGATATGACACGCTTGCAATAAATTCTTGATATCTGTATTTATGCCTAAAACATTGGCTTCTAGAGCCACCAATCTTTCATCACACAGAGACTTAAATTCATGGTAGGAACCTTCAAGGTCCACCATTCTAACTATAATAATTTCCAACACTAAACCTTTCAGAACATTCTTCATATTTTCCTTTAAGCCTTTGATTTTTATATTAATCTTATTGAACTCTTTTAGAGTCCATTTGGACAATTTAAAGGTACTAGTGGCCCTAGATCTAGCCATATCCAGTAAATCAAACATGCATCAAGGTAAGAAAAGTCCTCAGAAAGAGGATTTACCTTATAAGGCACCTATTTGGCTTTTTTATTTTCTGCATCCTCCTCATCTAGACCCCTAATTTCCTTGTCCTACTCCTACTTTGGAAATTCTTTCATGGGAGAATCCTCGATGGCCACCGTCTTTTCACTAGAATCCTTATCCTCACCAACCACATTTGGGTCCTTGGTCGAAACCTCAGAGGCCTTGTTCTTCAGGTTAGCAATACATTTGTACAACCTCCTCATTTTATCAACCAAACCCTCAGCATTACCTTGTGTCCCCACCTCCAAACCACCACCAACAACATCTTTACCAACAACCACCTCCGTAGACTTGGGAGAAGAATTACCTGACCCAACCTCCATGTCCTCACTCTCTAAAAGGGCCAGCTACTTAGCAGTCCTGTTACACTTAGCACCAACTACCTTCCTCTTCTTCAAAGACATAGTTGCAGCCATAGGAGAAGTGTCCTCCTCATCTTCATTCCATTTCTCCTCCTCCCCTAAAGGGGACTTTGAACCCAAAAACCCAGACAAATCACTTACAACTTTTTCCTTTCCCTTGATGGCCAGAGTAGGGATAAGAGTCTTGACATGCTTCATGATTAATAGGATAAGCCCTTCATGGAGGATGGGGGCCCTCCTATTCTTTATATGTGCGTACACCGAGACCTCCAAAGAAGATAACAAAAAGAAAGGGAACAAAATGAAAAAAAATGTCTAAAATGCTTGGGGAGAGTAAAATGGTGACCAAGAATAGCCCTAAACCTCCCTTCTAGATTCATGTAATGCATCAGGACCTTAGCAACACTTGCCTATATTTTCTTGAGGGAAGTTCTCTCATAACCCCAACTCTCCAATTTGATCAATTGCTTTTGCTCATCATCTTTAAAAAACTAGACCATCACCTCCTCATTACTTTTTGTACCCTTGAAAAACTTTTTACCCACAATCGGCATCCCCATAACAGTGGTAACCAAGTCCTCATTAACCTCCACTTCTAGAACTTTAACCTTGAGCTTATGATGATGCGAAAAAGAAAAAAATTGTGCCGAGGCATTAGGGTCATGCCCATGCAATCTCTCAAAAAATGGAGTAAAATTCCCATTGCGCAAAATATTCCATAGTTTATTCTTTCTCCAAATGTCACCACAAGAGTGTAGCTTGATTTTATTCCTGTCACCACCCATGGAAACTGACACAAGACTCACTATTACTAAAATAAGTTGTTATTCCAAGCTTTCAAGTTTATTTTGATGATTTTTATCTTGAAGTAAATTATAAACATAGTTGTTGAATGAGAATAAATATTCCACTATTAAAGTAGGATCCTTTTGAGATATAGGTGATGCGTCCATATTATTTCAAGTTTGAAAGGATAGTGAAATTTTGAAATGGGGGTATTCTACTTGAAAATCAAAGGGGTGTGATTAGAATGAAATCTTAACTAGGAAGAGAGGGAATAGTAGTTAACAACATCCTAGTTAGAATAAAAAAGGAACCTATCAAGTATGAATTGAATAATATTGTCTCTCATTCATTTATTGGACCAATTATATTGGCTTTCCTCAAGATTGAAGTCTAATAGATTACCATTTATCAAAATATTTTTGAGGTCTATCATTCTATCAAACAAATATTCACAACCCACATCTTCTTAGAATGGTAGAGAGGGGAGTTAAAGTTACAAAAAAAATCTAGTTGGATATCTTAAATGAGGTTATACTACATATAAGGTTGGATCAAGTCTCTCAATGAGGACTAAATTATTTGAGGCATAAATATTAGAGATAACCTAGTCAGAGTGCCTAGGAATATCAACAAAGAGAATATTAATAATTTTTTTCTTCAAAGAAATTAGGGGGACTTTATAATGATGTTTCCAAAAAGTACGTAGACCACTAGATGCACCATCCACATCCACAACAAGAGAAAGAGCACTAGGAAAGATATACTTACTATTTTGAATGAATGCAACATTAGTCATTTTAGTTTCTTGGATGAGAAAAGTGTCAGACTTGAATTCTTTGATGAGGTTGTTGAAATAGTGATGTTTGTGTAGGATATTTATCTCCCTAACATTCCAAGAGATAATTAGCTTTTTTTAGTTCTTATGAAGCCTAGATGCTCCAAGGTACTCTAACTTCTATTCACAATATACTTAGCTATGTTCCTCTACCTAGTTTCTATAGCATATTTCCACCCAAGCTTGGAGTTGATCCCTATATCAACTGACTTTCTCAACCCTAGTGTATTAATGGAAAAAGTATCCCTTTTTCTTTCATTTGGGAATAATTAACAGTGTAGAGAAGGGGGATTCACTACTCATGAGTTATCTTCATTTAGAGATCCTCACGGGGATAACTTCGCTAAAGTACGTCAAGGAACAATGTGAAAGTTCTAGAATCAGAAAGAGTAGGTCACGATGATTCTCTAAATAAACTGATAAGCTCTCAACCAAAGGATAATAGCGTGGGTCTGAGATGACAGTATGACGTGCTAACATCTTTCTAGTGTGCTAGCATTCGTACGGAACAAAAAGTGAGCTTATCATAGAAAATGACAAGGTGGCTATTTCTACTCTAATTGCTAGGAAATCCTAGGACATTAGAAAGCAAGAAAACATATTAGAATTGAAGTAAAGTGAAGTAGAATAGATAAATATAAGGAGAAAAAAAGAATTTCTTACAACCATGCAAGTGACGAAGCCTCCAGTATGTGAATGTCTTCAATACTTGCATGCATAAGAACTAGAGAAAGTGTTGGGGCTATATAGGGGTTTGCCTCAGTCAAACCCCTGTTTTGGTGTTCCCACCTCCACGGACAACCAAAAGATAGAGAGAAATGAACTGAAATGGACAAAGCATGTGGTCAAGGAAAAACTCACTTCAGGAGTAGAACCCGCACCACCAAGTATGAGTGATAAAAGCAATCCTCGCTCAAGGAGGAGAACCCATATCACAAAGTGTGAATGAAATAGGTAGAGGATGTGTGAAATCCCAAGATGCTCAAGGGAACAAGAAAAGGGAGATGTAGTTGCAAGGCTTAAGGAAGCCAAATAGGGAGAGCAAGGAAAACAAAGTGGGTTGTGAGAGCCAAGATAGCTACAAAGAGTGTTGTGAGAACGTGAAAGTTCTTGAAGTTATTGTAACAAGTTTTATGGAGTTGTGTAAGAAAGATAACAAGAGCAAGAGAGGAGGAAAAGGAAGGATCCAAAGCTGGAAAGGAGCTAGAAAGATTTAGAGAGAGAAAATGAGGTGAAAAGATAACATTTAAAGAGAGAAGAGAAGCAAAAAGAAGCTTCCTAGGTGGTTATAAGGAATCTCGAGCCATTACCACTAACAAAACAAGCTAACAAGTGGAAAACATGCATAAAAACATTCATTTGAATGTTGAAATGTTGTAGGATGCTAGCGTGGCATGCAAACATCTGTGTGATGTGCTAGTGTCCAGACACATCAAGCTACAAAACAACACAAATGGGGAAAGCACAAGGTTCAATGCAAAGTTGACATGTGATGGTAGCTGCTGAAAAGGTGTGTTGAGCATCCTGAGAGTGGAAAAAGGTTGATGCAGGGGCTAAAATAAGCCTACACAAATGCTAAAGGAGTGGAAACTAAAGTAGGTACAAGAATGTATGAAATTGTAAGGGGTGCAATTTTACGACATTACATTTTTCCCCCACTTTAGCGAGTATATGAATCTACACTAATATGCATGCTAAACAAAATCTACTAAACATAAATAACATCATTATGCCAAAACGATACTATAGAGGAAGTAGGTAACTCCTCAAACCACGAAAACATGCCCTAGGCTGAAGACCTACAGAACAAATGCATTAGACAAGAAAAACTTGCACCAGACAACAATGTTAGTGCACAAAAAGCTAAAGGATTTGAGTTAGAAAAGTGAAAGAGATGTCAATGTAGAAGGTTGTCTCAGTACTATGCATCATCCCCAAAATTAAGAAATAGCATACTTAGAAGAATTCTAAAATGAAGAGAGGAAGGGCACGTACTCAAGATGAAGAAGATGCGGATCGTCAATTCAATATATACAATTTAGAAGTGAAGAGAATTTAAGAAAGAGATAGAGAAACTAGAAATGAATGAAATTTCCAAGAGAGATGGCTCCATAGGTACTCTCTCCTAAGGAGGTTTGAACTAAGCATACCGAAGGGACACAGACCAATGATGGACAAATCCCGCAGGATGAAAGCGTCTCAAAGGCCCGCAGACCTGCAAGGAGGAAACCCCCAAGATCTCTCACATGAAGGAAACCCCATGAAGTATGTTCCTTACAAGACCATATACCTGCAAGAAGGTATCCTCCAAGATCTCTTGCATGAAGGAAACCCATAGAAAAGAGTGCCTTATCGGCCCATATACCTGCAAGGAGACATCCCCCAAGATCTCTCACATGGAAGAAACCTAGATGAAAGCACCTTATAGACTTACAGACCTACAAGTGAGTGACCCCTAAGATATCTCACATGGAGGAAGCTCAGAGGTGTATGTTCCTTACAAGCCCATATACCTGTAAGGAGGCATCCCCCAAGGTCTCTCACATGGAGGAAACCCAAAGAAGGAGACTCCATAGAATCGCATCAGATAGCAAATTTATAGGCGCACCTGCAAAGTGACATGTTTACCCGCAGATAATGCATGTGCAAAAATAAAGTGGCCACATGGGAAATCAATCAAATGGGAAGGATTTCAAAGGGGTCCCTTGAGAACCCTTCAAAATAAAAGGGGTCCACTCAAGGGACGCTCTGCTTAAAAGTGTATAAAGAAGGGGTTCATAAGAGGATAGACATCTCCATAACAAGTTATCCACTGCTCAAACATGGGAGAGCCAAGATACCTAGAACATATAGGATAGAGGTAAACCTCGATATCACTTGTCATGCAAAGAGAAAGGAAAGTGCACTAGTCAAAAAGGAGTTTGATGGCATTGAAATCACAAACTTGTTGTATTTTATCCTTCAAGGACTTACATTCACTAGTGGAATGCCCAAGAAATCAATTGTATGCATAGAAAGAATATTTTTCTTTATCATGCTTATGAAATTTCTTACATGTAGGAGAAGGAAGAGTAATTAAGCGGGCTTTTAGAAGCTACAAAAAAATATTCTTTTGCTCAGATAAAGAATGAAGAGCAGGAAGCAACCCTTTCTCTTGAGGAGAAAAGTTTGATTGCTTACAAGAAGAAGAAACAAATATAGAAGATAACGGAGGAGGATCCCCATAGGGAGCATTATTCCAGCAAGGGGGAACATACTCTTCTATGAGATCACCATCAATCTTCCTTATAGGACTACTGACATTAACCCCTTTAACAAAGGTGTGATCACCTTCCTCAGAGGGGGAAGGATCAACATCAAGGACATTACAACTATTGTTCGCATAACCCGTGATACAAAAGAGTAATCATCTTTGATAGTGGGTTTGCATGATGTTATTGAAAGGTCTAAGTGGATCAAGTGAACTTTATATTCTCTAGTGAAGAATTCTATAAAGTCTAAAGAACCCCAATAATCACCAAGACATGTATTCTTTTGAGAAGAAGGAGCAGACTTAATACTCCTTGCTTTAGAAGGATATTCTTCAAGGACATCTATCTCAAGAGTATCTTTTGTAGTAGGTACTACTAGAGTAAACATAGATACATTGGAACCAATGGAAAGAGACAAAGGCAGACAATGGAAACTAACAAATGGCTGTCATTTCCATAGAAGTGCACAGCCTCAGATCAATGTGACTATGTTCTTTCAGTTATTGCAAATGAACTTAACTTTATACAGGGTAGGCAGGTGTACCTGGCATGAATCCGGTCTACCTAAAGAGGTTGTATGGTAATTTTGATATAACATATACAAGGGTGGGTGTAGTAATGGGTGTATCATCCTTCAAAGCCAATTTATCATGCCTAGAACATCCTTAACAATATCAAACCCTACAAATGTCAATGAAAAACATTAAGAGAGGGGTAGATGTGAGTAATCTTGAGCTATTGGTCGATGCTACATACATTGGGTGGTGAACCAGATGATAACAAAGTGTCCTAATAAAATATTATTAATGTGGCCTATAATCTCATTAGGAGGGATCGGCACAAAAGCAGACAAGAATGTATATTATGAGGGAGTTCATTTGTGACAAACAATCATCAACCAATGTTGCCTTGATTTAGTGTGTATGCTTTACATTCTAGAAACTGAGTACAGGGTCCTTTAATAATGAGACTTTCTTGTGCCTTGTTTTGGAATTGTTGTAAAGTGTTTGAACACTTTCATAATCAGTTTTATTAATTAATTGAGGTTAATTGGCCCCTTTAATTAAAAAATAAGCCTTATTAATTATATTTTTCAAGGATCTATCCTGAGACACATTAATGATATGGCATAACATTTACATTGGAGAAGTTGGAGTCCTAGAAATATGTGCTAGGAACCATTCACCACTTTGAATGAATGGGTCCTCCTAACCAAGGACATCCCTTTTTGGCATATTTGAGGTTGGTTTTTGATGTTATTTCACCTCCCTAAAGCTAGGTCATAGGAAATTGTGCTAGGACACATTCGCCCAAGGTGGTGAAAGGTTCATCCTCACCTAGGACACACCTTTTTGAATTTATTTGCATTGGGATCTTAATGATTTTGAATTCTAGATTTGATGCCAACTTTGATTATTTTAATTTCTGGGTTAATCCTTAGATTTAGTAGAAATATAACGTTAATTCACATAGTTTCACCTAGAATTTTCAAGTGATCACCTACAATTTCAGAAGAAATCAAGAGTACATTCACAAGAGCATTATAAAGATTTTCAAAGGAATTCAAAGGAAAATTATTGAAGTTCTATTGCAAAAATTCAAGGTCATATCATCATGTCAAAGTCATAATGCATCAAACATGTTATTCAGCTAGTGTGTGTTGATGTAGCATTGAAGATCCATTTGCAAGCATTGTTTCACATCTAATTCAAGATGAAGATCTACATTGTACATGGACACTTCATGTTAGTTTGTAGATTTACATTCCAAGAAATCATTCAAGGTATCATCACTTCATGTTTCATGTATCATGTCCTTATTTCATTGTTTCATCATAAGGTTTGATTACCTAAAAGGGGATTGACGAATAAAAACCCCTATCCTCTAACAATCAACAAGTTTTTCGTTTCCTTTGATTTTCTTTTGCAGGATTGAGGTTGAAGATCAAGTGGATAACTAGATTGAAGCAAAACTGTAAAAGTTGTGAAGATTGTAAGGTTTTCATCCATAGTGGAAGAACACAAAAACAAGGTTATAATTTTTTTTTTAGGTTTTCGGGAGCTGATCACCGAGGAGCTAGAAGTGTAGAGATCAAGGAATAGAACCCAGAAGTTAGTTTTTCAGAAACCCTAAAAGGGACCCATTCACTAGTAAAGGTGAATGAGTCCTCACTAACCTAAAAATAATAAGTTTTCAACAAGGTACACATTTTTTCAGCCTCTCAAAGCTTCCCTTATTGTTGCTTTAACAGTTAGTGGTGCAGGAGCAACCACCTTCTCTCTGTTTTCCATGAAGTGTTTGATAGGCAGTGTGTTAGGATGTTGTGTGTTGAGTTTTTGAGTGCAAATAAGGTCCTAAGTGACCATTCTATGGTGCTTGGTCAACTTTGAGAGGTTTATGTATTAATTTTTTAATGATTGTAAATATTATGGAAAGGATTGCCAAAGTTGTCAAGGTGGTGTCAAGGTAGATAGTATGTAGTTTTCTTGAATAGGACATGGTTCTTAGGTGAATAAGGTCTTATTAGACCCATTGTAATAGTTTAGGTGATTAAAAGGGGTCAAAAAGTATAAACATTACAATGTATGGAAGAGTGTTGCTAACAAAACATGTAATAGGTGTATTTATGACCTCCAACAGTCATTAGGGATTTAAAAATTGGTTACAAGGAAGTTGGTCACTAGGTAGAGATGAAGAATACTTTCAATGGCATGATAACACTAATTGTAATGTTGGCTTGATGATTTGCAGGACTGGCAATAAGATTTTCCTGAGTTTTCACTCAATTTCTGAATTTCTTTCACTTTGTGCAGACCTGTATGGACCCATACAGTCATATTTTGTTGTCCAATGATTCACATTAGTTAAAGGTCTGTGTTAAATTCATTTTGCATCAAGTTTGAAGGAAACTAATTGTAATTTTTGTTAGAAATATTTGTATTTCTTGTAACAGCTAAGTACACCCTGTTTTGAGGGTTTTGTGACAAAATTATGTTTTAAAGGGCCCTTACACCAACTGTACCTACTGTAACTCCTATAATGGGCCCTAGGAAGTCTATGTAGAATGTAGGATGTAATTTTAGGGTGTTGGAAAATAAATGAAGGAGTTAATCCTATTGTTTTGTTTATTCTTGTGAAGAAAACACATGAAAATGGAGCCCTCAACCTAGGGTTTGTAAAAATAAATGAGGGGTTTTTTCCAAATTTTGAGCATTTAGGGGTCATAATTCACATGTTTGAGTTGGTGGCATGATTTGGAAGATTGTGCAAGTGTGACTTTTAATAAACCCTCTTCTTTTGGCATGAAATTGAGGGTTTTGTGGTTTGTTGTGTTGAAAGTATCAACCCTGGCTGTTGATTGTGGTTTTGGAGGTTTGAGGGAATAGGAAATTCTGCCCCAAGGTTTCAAGGTCATGTGACAAGTTTAAAGATCTGTTACTTTGTAATTTAGGCCTAATTAGCTTAATTAAGACAATGTAGGTGTGGTGATTCTGAGGGATTGGTCTAAAATAATTTTATTTGGTTTGGAGATATGTTGTACAACTCTAAGAAGGATATTTAAATCCATTTTCTATTTGATAGATGTTTTGGTAAGTATTAGAGTTAAAGGCCAAAAATAGGTTTTGCACTACTACTAGGTTACAAGGGTGAAAAGTGAGAAATTGTATTTTTGTTTGTTGACAAAATTGGAGGAGTGTTGGGATTAGTGTATTAGGCCACTTTAATCTTGTTAGATTCCTCTTGAAGGTAGGTTGTCAATTTGATTGAGTTTGAGCCTCCTGGGTCTGCATTAGAGTGGTATTAGAGCACATTAGTAGATCTTGTGTTCTTGTTTTGATTTGGTTTTTCAGGTAGGTGAGGAGAGGATTGTGAAAGATGCCTCCAAAGGCCAATGCAATGGTGAAGGAAATAAAAGAATTGAAGGAGAAATTGGCATAGAAGGAAAGGCTCTACAAAGAGTCTCAAGAGGCCACCATAACAAGGATAGTAGCTCTGGAGAAGAACCAGAGGAGAGGAATGGTGAATGAAGACCATAGTGATAAAGAGGATGAAGGGGAAGAAGGAAATTCTCCAGTCCAAGATGATGAAGATGATTTAGACCCTGATGAAAAGAGAATGCTTAGGATGCTGAAGGTAGTAAGCAGTGACAAGAATCCAAAGGTGAAAGTTGATGTGCCAATGTATAGAGGTAAGATGGATAGTGAAGAGGTTTTGGCATGGATTGATGCCTTAGATAATTTTTTTGAATTTGATGACATTGATGACAACAAGAAGGTTAAGTATGCAAAGAAAATTTTGAAAGGACCAGCTCTCACATGGTGGAATTTTGTCCAAGAGGATAGAGTCAAGAAAGGTAAGTCCAAAATATGTTCTTGGGATAGGATGGTAAAAAAAGTTAAGGCTCAATTTTTACCAGTAGATTATGCTATTCAAACTTTCATGAAATTTCAAGAATTAAAGCAAAGAGAGATGGATGTGATGTGTTACAATGAAGAGTTCCATAGATTGTGCATAAGATCAAGTCATAATGAAGATGAAGTGGAAAGAGTAGCTAGATATTTGAGTGGTTTAAGGTTGAATATAAGAGATGAGATCAACTTGAACCCACCAAAGACAGTAGAAGAATTCTTCCAAATGGTAATGAGGGAAAAAGATAGAATTAAAAGAAGACAAGAAAGACAAGGAAGGGGTAGAGGTAATGTGAATAGAGGTAGAATCCCAAGACAATCCAAGGAAGATCAAGAAGGTGTTGATAATAGTAAGGAACAAGCACTTGAATCAAGAGGTGGATGGAGAGGTGGAAGAACAAATTTCAAGCCAAAGAGGGATTTAAATGAGTTTTCAAGTAGGTGTTATAGGTCCAATGGATTTGGAAACCCATCTTTCAAGTGTCCTCAAAACCAAGGTTCAACTTCAAGTGGTGATAGGAGTAAAATAAGAACACAATTGATTCAAGAGGACAAGTGTGAAAGTTCAAGCAGACCCACAAATCTAGAGGTAGGAGAATCTCTCATGATAAGGACGCTGCTACAAGAACCTAAGGAGGAGGATATGAGACAAAGAAGGAGCCTATTTAGAACTTCATGTAAATTCAGAGGTAAAGTGTACCAAGTTGTAATTGATTCTAGTTCTCAAGCTAATATGGTTTCTAGGGAGATGGTAGATAAGCTGAGTCTAGAAAAGATACCTCATGTAGCACCTTACAAGGTTTCTTAGGTGAATGATAGTCAAAGCTTAGTGGTGAGTGAGCAGGCCTATGTGCATTTCTAGATTAGGGAGTACAAGGATAGAGTCTTATGTGATATATTGCCAATGGACTGTTGCCATCTACTCTTGGGAAGGCCATGGAAAATTGATAGAAGGTCCATGTATAAGGTGGTAATATTTGGAAAAAATGAGCCAATAAGGCTTGAGGACAATAAGAACAACTTGTTTCCTGATTTGGAGTAGGGTTATGGTGTTGAGACAGCAAGGAAGACACCTACAAATGATGATAAGATAGTGGAAACTAATGGTGTGAAGGTTGATTCTCAATTGGAGAAGCAAACTAATGTGAAGCCCATGGAGAGGGTTGGTTTAAGAAGGGTCAATGGAAAGTTGTTGATGACACAACAAGGAGAGGTTAAGAAAACGGAAAAAATTATGATTGGGACAATGGTCTATCCTATAATAGTTCATGGAAAGGAAAGACAGTCAAGTCTAGATAGGAAAAGGAATCTAAAATCTGATGACACAGTGATGTATGGGACTGTATCAAAAAGGGAAGAAGGTCTGATTCCTTATTTCAAGGATCAGATTAAAGTGAGTCAAGTGAATAAGGAAGGACAGAGCTTTGGGGGACAATACATTGCTTGGACAAGGCTAAAGATGGTTGGAGTAGGTCTTTCATCAGTCATGAAGGGAAAAGAGAGTAGAAGGGAGTCTCCATCAAACATGATAGCAAAAAACAAGGTAGGAAGGGGTAAAGGATGGTTTAAAGGCATGAAGGTGAGGAGGTTTAATTGTTTTGGTCTGAGGGTAGATAACAGACCACCCATTGATTTGATTTCATAGAAGGGACCAAGATTCCCTGCATACAGAGACAAGAAGGAAAAATCGACTGTAGGCTTTCATTATCCAAGTCAAACAAAAGGAGGTACAAGATAGCATTGGTTTTGTGGAGTGTAGATTGGAGCAAGATAGACCTTCACTCATGAGACATGAGTCTTTTTTGTGGTGGTGTGTATGGTGCAGGACCACCCACCTTTCTATTTTTTTCCATGAAGTGTTTGATAGGCAGTGTGTTAGGATGTTGTTTGTTGATTTTTTGAGAGAAAATAAGGTCCTAAGTGGCCATTCTATAGTGCTTGGTCAACTTTGAGAGGTTTATGTATTCATTTTATAATGATTGTAAATCCTATGGAAAGGATTGTCAAAGTTGTCAAGGTGGTGTCAAGGTAGATAGTATGTAGTTTTCTTGAATAAGACATGGTTCATAGGTGAATAAGTTCTTATTAGACCCATTGTAATAGTTTAGGTGATTAGAAGGGGTCAAAAAGTATAAACATTACAATGTATGGAAGAGTGTTGTTAAAAAAACATGTAATAGGTATATTTATGACCTCCAACGGTCATTAGGGATTTAAAAATTGGTTACAAGGAAGTTGGTCATTGGGTAGAGATGAAGAAGCCTTTCAATGGCATGAGAACACCGATTGTAATGTTTGCTTGATGATCTGAAGGACTGGCAATAAGAATTTCCTAAGTTTTCAATCAATTTCTAAGTTTCTTTCACTTTCTGCAGATCTATACGGACCCGTACAGTCATATTTTGTTGTGCAATGATTCACATTAGGTAGAGGTATATGTTGACTTCATTTTGCATCAAGTTTGAAGGAAACTAATTGTAATTTTTGTTAGAAATCTCCGTATTTCTTGTAACAGTCGGGTACACCCTGGTTTGAGGGTTTTATGACAAAATTATGTTTTGAAGGGACCTTACACCAATTCTACCTACTGTAACTCATGTAACGGGTGCTAGGAAGTTTGTGTAGAATGTAGAATGTAATTTTAGGGTGTTGGAAAATAAATGAAGGAGTTAAGCATGTTGTTTTGTTGATTCTTGTGAAGAAAACACATGAAAATGGATCCCTCAACCTAGGGTTTGTAAAAATCAATGAGAGTGTGGGGTTTTTTCCAACTTTTGATCATTTAGGGGTAAAATACACATGTTGGAGTCAGTGGAATGGTCTGGAAGGTTGTGCAAGTGTGAATTTTAATAAACCTTCTTATTTTGGCATGAAATTGAGGGTTTTTTGGTTTGCTATGTTGAAAGTGTCAACCCTGGGTGTTGATTGTGGTTTAGGAGGTTTGAGTGCCTAGGAAATGCTTCCCCAAGGTTTCAAGGTCCTATGACAAGTTTAAAGATATGTTGCTTTGTAATTTATGCCTAATCAGCCTAATTAAGACAACGTAGGTGTGGTTATTCCAGGGGATTGGTCTAAAATACAAGGGCACCAACTAGACGAACCAGGATCTGCCACATAACTCAAACTGAAATGCATGAAGAAGAGGCAAAGTGAAACGATGGG
>VDFB02028700.1:54535-72794 GCA_007258455.2 Sequoia sempervirens
GACTCTCTTTGATATGGAATTGTCTTGGCGACATGCCATGAGTTGCTAGGGGAATATTTCAAGTGGGGATTTCACTTTATTGTAATGATCAAGGGCCTTATTTTGATACTTTAATTAATTTCCATTATTATGAAATGGAGATGGAGCATATGGTGGATGTGGGAGGATGAGTGAAAATGGAGGTGTGCAAGACAACCAATGTGGATTTTTTAGCTCCAACACATCTCATATAGGGTTTTAGAATTATATTGTTTTGCATTCTTTAAATATGAAAAATACAAAAAAAATATTTCATTTTGCATATCATTTAGATCATATAAATTTAAATTTGAAAATCAAAACAAAATTTCATTTCAAATTATGTTTTTACATTCATCATTTCATTATGTTGTCAAATTGCATTTCATAGTACATTTGCAAAATCCAAAACTAAAAGTTACTGTTACAAACATGAAACTGAAACATATTGGAAAAGGCTTTAAAATCAATGAAAAATAGTTAGAAAACCCTAATCTAGGACCCATTCACCCCTATTGGCTAATGAGTCCTTGATTAGGCTTGACCTACATTTTTTGGCATCTGAAACTCATTGAAAAATACTTAAAAATCAGTAAAAAAACATTCAAAAATCCTAATCTAGGACACATTCTGCCCAATTGTTGAATGAGTCCCTGATTAGGTACTAATCTATTTTTTTTAAAATTTGAAATCTCTATTTTAGGCTTCTGCTTGCTATTGTTACATCTTTGTTTCATTTTTTTGATTTTCCATTTCATTAATTTCTTTAGATCTAGCTTAATTTTCTTCATTTAGTGCATTGTCAAAATTCAAAATTGCACTTACAACATTTCATTTTTAGTTTATTGCATTATGTAATCAATAAATTACATTGTTTAGAATCTAAAAATTGCATTTTATTCTAGGTCATTGCATTGCCTCTTTCCATTTTGGGTTTGCACACTAATTTTGTAAAACTTGTATGAGCTTTACAACTTGGTGTCCTATTAGCAATACCATTGTAAGATGTAGTTTGAGTCTCATGTCATCCCATGATATCTCATTGGCCATGGATCTTGGGTTATCTATCTCTCTTTCTGATAGTGTTGATAATCAACCCTCTATGGCTCATAGTTTTCATACTTCATTTCCCATGATTTCACTCCCCACAACCAATGTGATTAATGTTAACAAGACTGTCCCTACCATCACCACTTGTACTCAATATTTTGGGTGTACTCAAAGCTAAGGTGAAACTCCAATTCCATCTTCTACAATACCAATTTCCATTCCTACATACACTAATACTCAACCTACGACAACCCTTCAACTTACCACAACCTTTCAACCTACCATAACCTTTCAACCTACCACAACAATCATCCCTACTAGCAATGTGTACACTTCCTTAGGTATTTCCATAGGTAATTCTTCTAGTTTTTTTCCATTCAAATATAATATCTCCTGAACCATCCACCTTCACCAAATTACAATTCACTTTCCCTCCACATACATACACTACTCCACCTTATTCCCCTCAATCTTACAATCACAATTATCCTTTCCTAAACTTGCTTTTGCAAACCATGACATCCCTCCAACAACAATGGTCAATATTCACAATACATCAAAATCAACCCGCTATCCTTGGAGATATTAAGAGCACAAATGCCACAAGATATATAGGTTCCTCGATTCAAGAAATATGGTGGAAAAGAAGATCCTATTAGCCATGTTTCTTCTTTTACAACCTTGTGTGGTGATTTTATCTTTGAAGACAAACTCTTGGCTAAGCTATTTCCTGGGTCCTTGAATGATATTACTTTAGAGTTGTTATCTTCTTTACTGAATAATTCAACTAGTTCATTCAATGAACTTGTTGATTCATTTTATAACCACTTACATATTCACATGGGTCCCAAGATAACCCTTGTTGATTTAATGACATGCAAAAAAAAGGATGATGAGAAAGTGCCCGATTTCATAGCAAGGTACCAAACACTTCATTCATAAGTAAACATTAAGATTCCTAATGCTAGCCTTCAACAAATGTTTATTTCCAACTTACAAAAAAAACTCCAAAGAAAACTTGAAATGTTGAGATTTCCATCCTTTACACAGTTATCTACAACCCTTTGTGATTATCAAAATACAACTTGTGGCCATGATGTGAAAAATACCCCTAGTCATCCTCAAAAGTCGAAATCCACAACTCAAAATAATTACCAACCTTTCAAGAAGCAAAAGAAGGGTTTTTTACAATTGAATTCACCTCAAACAAGTCAACAAACCAGTAACCAAGTGGTTGCTATAAAGATGAAAAATTCTTTCGAGGATAGGAATAGAGAGTTCACTCCTCTACCCGATACCCTTCATAATATCATGTTGTAGCTTATTGAAGAGAATATGCTTACCTTAGCTCCTGTTAAAGAGCATGATCCTAATATACCATTGCTTGTAGGATTTTGATGAAACACTTATTGCCATTATTAAAAAAAAAAATGGACATGGTATAGAATATTGTAAGTGTCTTAAACATCTTGTGCAAGACCTTACTAAAATTAATCAACTTTAAATCAGAGGAGTGAATGATCAAGGTAATAATTTTGTAGCCCCTCCTAACTAAAACTTACAAATATTGACCAATCCCATGTTGAAGCACACTATTTCATTTGTCAATAGTGAAATGAAAAATTATGTGATGAATGTTGACATATATGATGAAAATTTAAAAGATGACAATGAAGAACAATCAATTAAAGTGGTAGCATTTATCAAAGTTAGACCTCATAAGGATCAACTAAAAATCCTTTTGATATTTCTTTGTCACAAACTAACATACTTAAACATGCACCTAATGGTCCTATTTACATAGCTGGATAAATCAATGATAAGACCACTAATGGGATATTAATTGATCCCATCTATGGAGAGAGTGTGATCACTAAAGAATTCATATTCGTGCACAAAATATATCAATATACATATGATAAACTGAAAGCATGGATCAAAGTGCATAATGGTTTTACTTTTCCTACGATTAGCTTGATAGATCTCCCTTTAAAAGTTGAACTAAAAACATTAAATATCTCATTCATGATCATCCCACAATCAAAACAATTTCATGTGAAGTTAGGCTATCCATGGCTTCACTCTATGAATGTCGTCCCTTCGGTTGTGTGTAAATGTTTAAAGTTTCCATTTGGAAATGATATCTTTACTATGCATCATAGTGGGTTTAATCCCACATCTTCCCAAGGGAAATTTTCATTATATTTTTTTTGTCCTAAGCCTATGGAACCTATTAAACCTCATGATGACTTCTTTTTCAAATCATCTCAAAATTTCAAGGAAAAGAACATAGCAGAACCATCCCTTTGAAACATGCCTCAACCTATGACTGAACCACCTATCCTTGACTAAACAATGATTGAATTGAAAACCCTTCCAAACATCCAAGAGCAACCTATAACAAATCCTCCTACAATTTATTATAAGAGACCACACGATAACCAAAACAACCTTGTTGTCCCTTCTAAAATAAAAGAAGTTTACAAAGCTAAAGAGAAAGTGGTTGAGCAACCTCTTGTTGTCTCTTCCATTCCTCCCAGGGAAGAGAAGAAACCTATGATTGACAAACCTGCTCTTACACAAACAAAAAATGACAATAGATTGAAATGAAATCATAGTGCTAGAGATCGTAGGCGTAGATTTTGTTCTATTGATCATATGTTACAAACTAAAGAAGATAAGGAGAACATAGAAAATAAAAATACGAACTTACTTGAAGCAATGCATGAGGATTCTATACCACTGCAACATAAACAAGAACCTTCCATAGACATTATCTTTCGACCTCCCATTATGATTAATCTAGATGATGACATGGACATTACAATGATTGATGAACAAGTGAATAATGAATTAAACACATTTTTTCCCTCTTCTATGAGCTTAAATGATGAAACTCCTACAAAGAGTGTTCAACTTTGTGCTTCTCGTAGTTCAACACTTGTCGTTATCCCTTTGGCTAGTCGTCCACCTTCCATTTATATAAACTGAGATTGGGATGTAGATGACCTACTCTAGGTTGATTCGCATGTGCCTAACTAGTATTTTTCTTTTTCATGTTTCTTTATGTGATTGCATGTACGTAATGTGATCCCCCGTGATGCTTCGCTTAATGTATCTCCCTCTTTTTGTGCATTTCTCTATATGTATCTACATTCTTCTCTATGTCATAAAAGCTTTCCTTTATCTTTTTTCATTTGTCTTATGTTTTCCTTTTGGGGATGACATAAGGCGTTGATACATTTAGATCTCCACCATGTTGACCCGAAAGGATTTTTCTTTATTTTTTCTCTCTTTGTGTCATTCTTCCAGTTCTATAATGAGTATTTGGAGAATGATGACAGTTTCGAGCTCTAAAACAACATTGTAGCAAATACATACTGGCCCTGAATCCATAGATCCCTTATGAATTTTTCGAGGCAACCCTTCCCTCCTTGTTCATGGCATAGCTTTATTTTGGAAACATATGACTTGGAATAGAGTTTTTTGAGGAAATCTCTCATGTCTTAGGAGAGAACATTGTCTACGTTAAAGTAGTTGCTCATAGTAATGGTGTTAGCAATTGCTTTAAAGTGGGGGCATACATCGATAACATATTTTGGAATATTTCATGGCATGATTTTATTTTTATTGTGGAATTTCCTTTTCTTGGTGGTGTCATTGGGTTTGATTTCCTCCAAGAGCATGATATTTCTATGCATACAATCTCCCTTGGTGGCATGATGCCAAATGAGAGGCATCCCATAAGTGGCAATTTTATACTGTTTGACTTGTCCTCTCTTGGAGACATTAGGAACAATGTTCCCTAAGAATAAAACCTTACATGAACAAAGCAAAATCCTCTTTAACAAAAACTTAAACTTATAGATATAAAATTCAAAAGAATTCAAAAGCATTGCATTGTGGTTCCTTATCGAAGTTTTCAGGAGGATAATTTCAATATGGTATGGGAGGCTTCTCTATTTGTCACCTCATTGGGATAACTCACCTAATGGATGGCCTGAAGTTCCACTACCCCAGAGTCATCACACATGTTACACACAAACAACTTAGACTTGGTCCACATAGTGTTGGATAGACTATCGAAGCTTGATGCTTGTTACAGACAAACAACTGTGTTTCACATTATGTTGGAATTATTGTGCTTGATCCTTTAATTTATTTTACTCTTTTTGGTCTTTGATAGGGTATGACTATGTATCTTTCTTATTTCTACATGCATAAGTTGTCTTGAATGTCTACTTTAGTGTGAGTTTGTCATGGGGGAAAACTCTCACTAAAGTGGGGGAAAAATGTATTAATAGAAAAAAGTATCCCTTTATCCAACAATTGGGAATAATCAACAATAAACAAACCTAATGTTTCCTTGATTTAGTGTTGTAATGTGTTTTAAACATTCACATTCAGTCTAGGGTCCTTTTTTATAAAAGACTTCATTGTGCCTTATTTGTGGTATTATAAAGTGTTTTATTAATTATTTAAGATTAATCATCCCCTTTAATTCAAATCCAATCCTTATTAATTACATTTTTCAAGGATCTATCATGACACCCATTAATGATATGGCATAACATTTACATTGGAAAAGTTGAAATCCTTAAAATCTATGTTAGGACCCATTCACCACATTGGGCGAATGGGTCCTCCTTGCCTAGGACACCCCTTTTTGAATTTATTTGTGGTGGGATCTTAATGATTTTAAATCCTAGATCTGATGTCGGCTTGGATTATTTGAATTTCAAGGTTAATCCTTAGATTTAGTATAAATATAAGGTAAATTCACATAGTTTCGCCTATAATTTTCAAGTGATCACCTAGAACATCATAAGAAATAAAGAGTACATACACAAGAGAATTATAGAGAATTGCAAAGGCATGTTATTGAAGTTCTATTATAGTAATTCAAGGTCATATCATCATGTCAAAGGCATAATGTATCATACATGTTATTGAGCTAGTTTGTGTTGATGTAGCATTGAAGATACATTTGCAAGAATTATTTCACATCTAATTCAAGATCAAGATCTACATTCTACATTCTACATGGCCACTTCATGTTAGTTTGTATATTTACATTCCAAGACATCATTCAAGGTATCATCACTTCATGTTTCATGTTTCATGTCCTTATTTCATTATTTCATCATAAGGTTTGATTACCTAAAAAGGGTTTGACCAAACTAAACCCCTATCTTCTAACAATCAACAAGTTTTTCTTATCCTTTCATGTGTGTTTGTAGGAGTGAGGTTGAAGATCAAGTGGAGAACAAGATTGAAATTTTTTTATCAAAGTTGTGAAGATTGCAAAGTTACAATCCATAGTGCAAGAACACGAAAAAAGGTTACAAAATTTGTTTCAGGTTTTCAAGAGTTGATCACCGAGGATCTAGAAGTGTAGAGATCAAGGAACAAAACCCAGAAGTCATCTTTCAAAAACCCTATTAGGGACCCATTCTCCAATAAAGGCGAATGAGTCCTCAATGACCTAAAAGAAACAAGTTTTCAACAAGGTACACATTGTTTGGACCTCTCATAACTTCTCTTTTTGTTGCTATAATAGTTAGGAGTGTTTTTTTATTGTTATTTGCATCATATCATATACATAGTTGCAAGTTTTGTGGGAAAAACCTAGTGGTTCATCATCTTGATCAAGTCATTTTGATGAACCCTATTTTTCCCCTATTAACACCTGGGTATTTTTCAAGGAAAATGAAGTAGAAGGAGAATATAAGATCCCATTTTAAGACCCCCTTGAGGGAACAAGGGGAAGCATGTAGTGGAACTACTACAAAAGACACCAGGAGCTCATTTAGAATACTCCAACCCAAAAGGATGGGGAGGAACAACAATGTCCTCCTTCATAGAACCACCTTCCAATGAAAGGGTAGAGACCATAGGGAAGTTTCTAACTTCATTGAATTAGGTTTAGGAGAAGAAAGAGGAACAAAAGAATTTTTTATAAAAGGGCCTAGCAAAAAACAAAAACCAACCAAAGCACCTCTAGAAGACAACACATTAGACTATGGAATATGAATACTATCCAAAGAGGGTCCTAGAAGGGGAGCACCAATATGAGTTTTGGGGCACATGAATTAACTTCTTCTTTAGATGGAGGGGGCTTCATAACCATACTTTTCACTGAGCTGTAAGGCTCCAAAATCAAATGGCACTTGGCTAAACCCTTATCTTATAAAGGATTGGGATAGGTAATGCCCTTTAACACTTGTTTTGGACAATAATTATAGAGGTGACCCACTGTCTAATGTTCCATGTGCTTCTATGTTTGGAAATTATGCATGAGTTTTATCAGTGATGGTTGTTCCTATACATCAATGATGTTCATATAGTTGGTTGTTATTGGTTATGATCAAGTATGTGTTGATCAAGATATTAATTTATGATGGGTTATTGGTTATATGTTGATTTACTATTAATGGTAGTGTTACTATGTTTATCAAATGGATTATAAGGGTTGTTGAGATGATGGATTTTATTATTGTTAGGTTTAATTATTATCAAATGATTATTTTAGATTAGGAATATTGAAAAAAATGAAAAATTGAAGTGTTAATTTAATACTTGCTTCAACTATTATTATTTACGGGATATACTGACACATTTTATTGTATTGTAGTTGTGCAAATTTTGTATAAATGTGAAATTTTATTTGATTGTATTTTAATTATCTTGAGTGTGTTTTATTATTTTGTGATTTTTAGGACCTTTATAAGGTTTAGTTTCAATTTTTTATGGTTTAAAAAGCTTCCTATGTGATAGACTTATAGGTTCAGGGTTATTTTATCTTAGAAAATAACACTTTTTGAGTTTAAAATCCACTTTAATTACCCATATTTGAAAAGTGGTGAAAATTGGAATTGGTTGGGTAATTTAGGTGGTTAAGGAAGGGTAGTTTCTTTTCCCATTCTATTTTTTCTTTCTCCTTGAGTGGAGAAGGGGATTTTTTCTTTTGGATTGTTCTTGAGTTTCTTTTATTTTTTATTTAGAGGAAATTTTTGGTGGGAGGAAGGAAGACAAGAAGGCTAGAGGAAGGAAATATGAAAGTGAGGGCTTGGTGAGTCTTCTTTGACTCAAGTAGAAATTCTTATGGTAGGGTCTAAACCCTTCTTTAGATATTTGTTTGTTGTAAAAGAAAAATGTTTGCAATATTTTTCTATGTTTGTGAAATCTATGTGAAAATAGATGGTGAATATTTACATATTTTTTTGTGAATTATGTGTGAGTTTATTCTTGGATATGAGTACCCACATTGTATAAATTTGAACATAAATAAACATATATATGTTTTAGGTGAAGGAATACTAGGATGTGAACCAAATTGTTGTAATTTGAAAATGATAGTAACGCGAATGTTATGTGGTGTTTATTTGTTGAAGGTTCTAAGTGATAATTTTTGTTTGTATCTTAGAAGGGCTATGTGATCCCTACCTTGAGGTTGGGTTGAAGTTATAACCCTATGGTTGTGTGGTGAGCCCATTGGAACATGTTGTATTTCTTCTTTTTTTCTTTTAAGGTATTTGGACTAGGATGGAAGCTTATGTTGGGAAACACCTAAATTATGGCTCTCAGAGAAATACATATGTTGGCTATAGAAAAAAAATATTGAAATCCAAAAGGAAGGAAAAAAACTATTAGGGTTTGATTCTAATATAAGAGAATATATTATCATTCTTGGAATTTAATTCAATAAAATTAATTGGTGGAATACATTTGTGTAAAAAAAATATTTTATTTATACTATATTTGATAATTGAATTAGAAAATTTGAGAAAATAGATTTTTTTTGCTATCTCATATTGGATTGTACAATTTAATAATAGTATTAAAAGTGATAAGAAACCATTTTTTTATATAATTTAAATTTACAAGGAAAATATACAAATATATATCTGTATACACATATATAATTATATGTATATATTAGTCTTAAGTTAATTATTAATTCTATATATTATATATTATATTTTAAATGAATAGAAATTACCAAATATTTAATACTTATTAAATACCTAAAAGTGCTCAATTTAATATGTTAAATTTATTATATGTAATAATTTTTTCTAAAAAATAACAAAATTATAATTTAAAAAATATAAGGGTTGGGCCCCAAGCCAATCATGGGTTGGCTTGCACAGACCACCCATGGGAGGCACGGGGGGAGTTGATCCCATGGGGGGCACGACCTCCATTGGTGGGGATCCTCACCCTAGAAAAAAGAAACAATGTTTAATAAGTATAATTAAAATATTTGTAACAATGACTATTAATTATGTCAACTATTTTTTATTTATTTATGCCATTAAATTTGTCACATACAAATATAGAAATACAATGATGTTTATGTCAAAAATTAAATACAAAATCATGGAATTATATATATATATATATGTTATGTCAGCAAATTTTGAAAATATTTGTGTGCAATTTAATCTATAATATAATAAATCAAACCAGTAAAAAAACCATTGCTTGCAATAACAATCAACTGGGAGAAATTAATTATTCAATATAAAAAAACCAAAAAGAAAAACAATGTGCAACTCAACTTGAATTGTAAAACAAACAACAATCCAGAAAGGAAATTAATGTTTAAAGAAGTATGAGTTGGTTGTGAACTAGTTTTGATTAGGGAGTTAGTTCTTATTATATTATTTATGAATTTATAAATCATTTCCATTAGCTATAAAATATATTCTATTGTAAATTCAACTTGATTGTTTACTATAGAAATGCAAGTTAGTTGAAATAAATTATAGTTATTTATAAAAATAATTTATTAGTGTTTTATTTATTATTTGACTTATTTAAAATTTAAAACATTAGCCTCCCTCAAATAAGCTCAACTATGCAGTCTATTCTTATTCTCTTAGAAACTTTCAAATTAAGCATTCAATATAGAAGTTTTTAAAATCACCTAATAGTCTAACAAAAGAAAGTTATAAAATAAATTAATTTACCTATCTAATTAGTTCAAATGAATCAAATTTAGACTTGATTTAAAATTACATAACATGTTTGAAATAAGAAGTGATTTTGAAATCAATATATAGGAAACAAATTGTTATCAACTAAACTTTAGGATATTGAGTAACTTATCTTTTAACGATTAATCACTATATAAGTTAGAATCACAAGAAATTTAAAATAATAATTACATTTATGGGTAAGTGCAAGAAGTTAGGTCCACAAAATATTCAAAAAGTGAGTATTTTTATTAATTTTCAAAATTTGTCATAGTTGGGCTGAAAATTTGAAGCTCTTACACATTGAATCTTAAAAAAGTCTAGTAATATGAAAGTTATTATTTTTAGTCTAGTTTTCTAATATGTAATTTATCCTAATACCCAAAATGATATAAAGTCACTTTTAATAGGCATGTATGAAAACCACTTTTTAAAAGTGACTTTTTACGACCATAGCATGCATGTGTACAGACACCATAATTTGACCTAAATAAAATTATTATAATTACTTCGGGGAAAGATGTGTATTATATTGAAGACTGATGAGAATATTTTTTTATATGTTTTTAAAATATTATTTTTTAATTATTTTTTATTGCCCCTAATTATTGTTTTTGAAAACTCTCATGTATGGACACCATAATTTGATCCAAACTAATCATTTTTTGAATTTATTCTTTTCATTATGCAAAGAATTATTTTTATATTGATGCATGCCACATATTTTTTTTACAAGAAAATTAATAAATTAAAATTTATTTAAAATTTATGAAATCTCGACTTTTGAATTTTATGGATGAATTTCCTCAAAAATTAACTAAAAAATAGAAAACAATCAATCATAATTTTTTATTTTTTTTGAAAACTATACATCATCATATATAATGTGTTCTAATTTCATAAAATAATTCTAAAAAAGCCCATCAGCTATATTACCAAAGCCATTTTTTTCTCTTGACATTGTGATGACCTTATACTTGCAGGTCCAAGATTAAGGGTTGGATTTTCATGCATTTTTTGAGCCTAAATTTGATTGAAAAACATGGATTATGAGTTTCAAACTTTTTGGAATGAGTACCCACTTTAAAATGGGTACCTATTATAGAAATGAATGGGTAGCTATGTTAAAGCTTAAAAGTGACACTTCCCCTAAAAGTGGACCCAACTTCTTGCACTCACCCTTATTACTTTTATAACATTGAATTCAATTAGTATTAATTAGACCATTTTATTAAATAATGGATACTTAAAAATCTAATAATACCCAATATTTGATTTTAGCTTAGTAGCCTTGGTATTGGAAAGTTCTAGTGGTTTTAATTTCTTAATCAAAATTTATTTATGTAATGATTGATAATGTAACACGATTTTTGAGTATCTATAGACTTAATGATAAAGTTCCCAATTGGACTCAAATTATTATTACATAAAATTAATATTCTTAATATTCTCTTCTGAATGTTCTTTTATAGTTGTTTCGTGATTGTGATCATGTTAGATAGACTTTATTTTAGGTTGTTGATAATGTACTTTCTCTCTTTGAAGAAATCCATTATAGTGTCATAACTAAGGTGATATTTCTTACTTTATCCTTATAGTTTCATCTTGCTAGAGTTGCATTTTCTATTAAAAAAAATTGGGGTTGGGTTGTGTTTAAGTAGAGGAAAAATTAGGGCATGACAAGAAGTCAAGTCCTCACATTAGTGATATTGTCCAAGAAGAAAAAATTCCCAAAGGAGTTGGAAACCCCAACAAAGGTGTCCTCATCTTATAGCTCCAAGGGGATGCTAAAAAACCTAACCTATGTTGGGAGAGCACCAACTAGTTATGCAGAGGGGTCAAAGCTTGGACACAATTTTCATAAAGCTAGGCTCTATTTCTTAAACCAAGGTCCTGTGGTAAGGGCATTAAGATGATCCTCCTGGAGGGAGAAGGAAAATAAAATGAGGCCTTTCAAAAGAATTGAGATAGATAAATATCCCTTAATAGGTCAACAAACTAAAGTCCATTTTCTTCCAAGAAGATCAAAAAGTATCTTCTACATAGGCTCACTCAAAATATATTATTTCAAACAACTCAATAACCCTCAATTTAAACGAAAAGTGATAAATCTTTGATACCACTTGTAAGGAAGTTAAGATAGTGGGAAAACTTCCTACAATAATATTGAGAGTAGGGTTATTCAAAATAATTCAATTCTCTACAACACTTATAGAAACTAAATAGTTATTGAACACCCAAAATACTGAGGGGGGTGAACCACTATTCTCTTAAACCATTCAAAAATTGAACATCCAATCACTAATGAACATCCACACAACTACACTATGTAGAAAGTAATAGTAAATTGCTAGGATGAACTCTATTACTCATAGCTTTTAATCCAATTGCCAAAAACTAATGAAATCTTGGAACTAAATGCATCTAACATCCACCAAAATAATGTTAGAAGCGTAGAGTGACATCTTCATTTATAGAGTGGTTCAGACCAAAAATCTGATGCACTGTATAAATTGTATTCTCAAAATTGATACTTAGTCAATTTCTAATTACAACTATCTTTACTAGACCAAAACATTATTTAAAAATGTATTCTTATCAACTCCAAAACCTATTATAACTAATCAAAATGGTTTGCAACTAAAATTTTCATATGAGTTACAATGTTGGCATCAATGACAACACTACAACACATCATTATGTACTTTCCATTCTCATGTTGCCGAGTAGCATCATCAATGACATTCTTCCAACAACCTCCCCATTTTCCATTGATGGCAACATGCACAAAAAATATCCAAAAAATTTACATATTCTCTGAAGTGATCTCCCCCTTTGACATCAAGGGAAAAGGGTGCATGTACAAACTATTTTTACTATCACCGAAGCTCCCCTTGAGAAATATAAACATATATACAAACTAAAAAGTGTAGATTTACTCCCTTTGATTCATATACTAGAGAAAAAACCAAAAAACTATACTAGAAACATCATTATATGGTTCACATATATACACAGAATCTAAACTAAATTATAGAAAATGTATAAAATAATAAAGATGAGTCAACCGGAGGTGGTTGATGCTTGCAACTTATTTAAGAGGTCTTCTCATGCTTTCCTACCATGTTCTCATTCTATTTTTTCTTCCACAAGAATCCTATTTTTCATTTCAAACTCCAACAATATCTCTTCTCCCTCTTTTGGAGTGACATGTACCAGATTCATCTATTTGGATTTGTCTACACTCATGAGAGATTTTGAAATGAGTAAGAATGTGGGATTGAACAAATCCCTTACATCTCCAAACTACAAAATAATGTGTTCTTTTTGTGCTTGCAACTGGAAGAAATCCTATTGTATATCTTCAATGGAATTCCTTTTTACACCAATTAGGTTGAGTTTCAAATCATAGGCACTTGAGGCAACATCAATTTGTGACTCAATAGAGTCTATTTCCTTCATTATACTCTATGTGGCTATGAGCCACTTCATTCCATACTGGTATAGAGACTTTGCCTCCTCTATACATTCTTGAGCATCTTTGATTAATATTAAAAACCTTTTATATGCAATTGCACATTTCTCTTTCATCTACAACATCCTCTTCTAATTTATTCTTTTCTCCACTTCTTTATATACTTCTTACTTTATTTTGGATGTATAAAATTTAAATGAATCAATTAATAGTCTTAAGATTTCCACACTGGATAGAGACATGTCTATATTCACACTAGGTAAGGTCTCTTGTAAATCCATTACTACTTCCATTAATTCCCCACTTTTCTGGTGTGTCTCTTTGATTTATTTCCTCACAGATGCATGCAACATATCTCCTAGTTGTAGCTTGTGGATGGGAGTGATTTTTTCCAACTCATCATTTCCTTGATGCATTGACAATTGTAACAGTCGTGAAGATAAAACTAGTTGGAATTTGGGTTGCATGCTTAGAAGTTTTTTCAAGGAATCTCTAGAGGAGCTAGAGGATTCACCTAAAACCTTAGTTGTCTCAATAGCCTTTCCTTTGTCTTCACCACTTCCAGAGTCTATTTTATTTTCCTTTTCTGCTTGTGCATGTCTAGATGCAACCTCGGTCTTGTTTTAACTCTCTTTCTTATTCTCTTCTTCTTTCTCCTTAGCAGCCTTCTCTTGATCTTTCTTTTATCGATCTCCTTCTTCTTCTGCATCTGCATTATCATCCTTATTTTCATCCTCTATAGTGCTTTCATTATTTATCACAGGGGTATGTGCAAGATCATCATGGAAAAAACAAGCCCTTAAGTGGCTGAAAATTTAGAAAAATTAGAGTTTGGCAACTTGACATAAAACTTTGAATAAGTTATCTCTATTATTTCAAAAATATGTAAGAATACCATTTGTATGGAAATTGAATGTAGTTTCTAAAGCTACTGGTTTTGCTTAAAAGCAAAAATCTATTTGGTGAAAATTGAAATTTCAATGCAATGGTACTTAAATTTGGGGAAAAGAAATAAGTAGGTGTCTATCTGACCACCCTAACCACAAAAAAATGATAATATTTTTTCATAATATTTTAGATATAAGTAGTGGACTCATTTCCTGATGTGATTCATATTTTTTTGTAATTTATTTCCAAGTAAATAATTAATTATGATTATTTATTACAACTTCGAAAAAAAATAAAAAATCGTATGTCTGACCACCTTAACTTGGTCAAAACTTCATGAAATTCAATTTTTTTAATCTTATAGTATGTGAAGCATAGAATGTGACACATGTTTTAGATTCAAAAAAAGTGATACCGTTTGAAAGATATAGATATTTTTCAATCAACCTATCAATTAGGACTTTAGTCGTAATTCAAATAGAAAATGAATAATAATTATTTATTAAATGAATAATAATTATTTATTAAATTCAAAGTAAAGCATAATTTATATTGGTGGAAAGCTGAGAATCTGCTTTAAAAAACCTTTTTGTTTCATCAATTTTGGGTAAAAAAAAAGTTGTCAGCCACATACCCTACACATACCCATCATATCACCACTTTTTGGCCCATCATGATCCTACACATACCTAGAGGAGTTACTTTTTCTTGTGTTATAGGAGGAGTGAATGTGTTTTCTTTTGCAATGTCTTCTTTGATCATTGCCTCTTCATGATTTCATATTTTCATGTCCTCCACTTCCATAGGGGTGTTGTCCAATGCAACTTCTTCATTTACTACATCCTCATTTTTAACACCACCTATCTCCATCTCTCATTTTGTGTTTGGTTTGGGAACTTTTCTTTACACTCATTTCTTCTTCATTTTCTAGTATTATTCCCAACTTTTATGTAGTCTCTTTTTCCTTGTCATTTCTTTCCTTCTGGATCCTTTCAATTCCATCTTTATCTTTTCCCATAAGGGTTTTAACCCTTTTCTTTGTCCTCAACTCCTTGCTAAATATAGTAGCTAGTGTAGCTCTGTCATCCTTAGATAGAGAACTCACTCTTTCCAAAGCCTATTCTTTTAACCTTTCATCTTCTTTTACAACTTCTTCTCTTCTCTTTATCAAAATGTTCCATAAATCTTTAGGTACATTCTTCTTGATTGACCTAGGAGGACCTAGAAGACCTTACAAATTCATAGTCTCAGAATCATATGTAACTAGCTCCATCGCATAGGGCTCACCTACATGGTCCTAATGTAACTTGAATCATGTCAAAAGAAGATTGTACACCTAAGATATTCTTGGTCAAAGTTTGGTCAACATGAGGTCAAAGCTGGTAAAAAAATAATAATAATGATCATGGAACATTTCTATACAAGTTCCATCATGTAGATCTCGTTGATAGCTTTCTGGCACATTTTGAATAGACCAAATCCGAGTCCGTATGTGGAAGTTATGACTAGTCAAAGTTGCAGTCAAACATGGTCAAACATGGTGATGTGGCACTTGGTAGGACACGTGGTAGATGATGTGGTAGGACTAGTGAGTTGGCACTGACATGGACCAAATAAGTGGAAAAAAAAATGGATTAAACCATATTTGTTAGAAAAAAAACACATATGGTTTAAAAATAATAATGAGGATTTAGTGGGATTTGATCCCTTAACCCATGCCTTAAAATCCTCTTTCCTTCCCACTCTTCATGAAAAGGAAAATCCCTCCATATATATAAATCTTTAAATAAGATTTATTTCTCCTAAATATAATGTCAACCTTAAAATAATATTTGAAGGGGTTTTAAAACAATAACAGTATAAATAAGGGATTAACCCCTCAAAAGTGGAGGAGCCCCAATTAAAATTCAAAGGGGATGGGTTATATAAAACCTTTTTAAAGGAAAATAATATAATAATCCCTATAAATGAGGATTTTAATCCTTTTAAAATTTTAGAAGCCCGTTACATGATAGTTAATGAGGCTTAAAATAAATTATTGGCTTATATGACTTAAGGGAGTTTTTTAAGGCTTTCGGGAAATTAATTTTGTAAGCCCAAATTATAAGGGTTGTCCAGCAAAAATATTAAGGAGATTATTATGGAGATTTTATTGTAAAGGGGGAGTTTGCAAATATTTTTACTTTGTAAAGGAGATATGGGTATATTTGCAAAATAATATGGTTTTAGCCTATATTAGCAAATAAATTGGTATATAAAGGGGATGTTTGGCTTGGGAATTAAGCAATTCTACTTGGAGAAATAATTCCAGTGTGAGAATTTTGGAGGAGAAGAATTACAAGGTGTTATTATACACCAAAAATTGTAATAGTGAGAGAGATTGTGAGGAATTTTATGCAAGTTTTTGAAGCTTGTTATTGTAAGAAGGAATTTTTTAGGTGCTTGGCAATATTAGTGAAAGCGGTCCAACATTGAGAAGTGGACCCAGAGACGTATCTCAGATTGAGCAAACTCCATTATCAAGCATGATCTCTCTATTCTTCTCTTTTGTTTATCATTCTCGTCAATATTTTGATTCATTGAGTTTTTCTAATTACGATATTTAAGTGATTAGTTTACATTTCATTTATTTGGATAAAGAACAAGTGAATGCTAGTTTCTATAATTTCAATGGTTAAGATTCGTAACCACACAATTTTGTTAGATCAGGAAAAATCTGTAATTAGGAGTTAAGTGCAAACTATTTTGTAAACTTCTAACATTAGATCATTGATATTTTGCATGTCCGCCTCAAGGAAAACTATGTATTTGACTATGGATTTGATGATAATATCCTTATCTATCTCATCTGCATCCTTGTATAAGGCTATGGTCTCTCCCAACATATCATTTTGTAAAATACTATTGAATAATTCATCTATCTTCATGGTGGAATGAGGCCTTACCGATTCCTTTTGTTCCTCTTCCTTGCTTTTGACTGGAGTCATCTTTGCTTCTACATTCTTCTTCTTCAACAGAGACTCCTTCTTAGCTTCCTTCTTCTTTACCCTTATAATTATTTTGAATGCTTCTTTTTCTTTCTCTATCTCCTCTTCACTCTTGGTATCAATGATCAATTATTCTCCTTTAGGTGTTAGCTTCACCTTGTGAAGCATCACTTCTTCTGTAGATCATGGGTGGTCCCTCTTCTTTTGACTCCTCTTCTTCTACAACATTTATACCGATATCTTTCTCTCTCATAGTCTTTTGCTTAGATCTTCTTTTTTCTAGGGCAGAAGGTGGTGCAATAATGGCATTTTTCTTCTTCTCAGTCCTTGTAACTTGCATGACTAGAGGATATTTCTCTTTACCATAGGGATGGTAGTAGTCTTTCTTTTCTCTCCAATGAGCTGCCTTGTCTAAGATGACTTATAATCAAAAGAATGAGTGATAGCAACCCTACTAGATCTCCTTGAGCTTAAAGATGCTTCTACAACATTTAAATCTACCTTAGCTTTATCTCTTTCCCACTATAATCTTTCCTTTGAAAGACTCATTTCTTTAGCATACACATCAACCATTTTATCCACATTCTTCTTGATTTGTGTTTTTCATTTTTCCATGTGAAATTCCATAGATTTTTCTTCATATGTCTAATACCTTTCTTTGGTTTCATCCTTTGGGATCCTCATCAAAATATCAACATACCCAGTTATTTCTTGTTCACTGATTTCATATTCTAGTGCAAGGATCCATACTATCCTCAATTCTACTGCTTCCATCATACTAATCAGTTGGCACTAGAAAAGTGATATCATTTTGATATTTTTCAACCAATTTCCTAGGGATCCTACCCCTTTCATGCATT
>VDFB02028702.1:0-5000 GCA_007258455.2 Sequoia sempervirens
GGGAATTTAATTTCCAATTTAACCTATCACTAACACTAGTATATATATCAGCAATCATATCTGTCATTTTTCCATTCTGCTAGAATTGTGAAGCAATGAACGTTCATTCTACTGGAGCAATTCATTTGTTCTAATCACGAGAAAGCTAACTCGTAAACAAAAAGCACCTATGTATGTAACATGAGATCAAAGTGGCATTTCATTTTCTTCATCTGATTCAACAAAATAAATGTTCACATTATCTATAGTGTTGAAAAACACACTATCTCCATATAAGGTGTTCATAAAAAAGCAACCCTTATAGTGTTTGTAAAACCCTCTACAACTGAGAGGAGACAGTTTGTTTTCCAACTGTGCAAATAATGCGACCAATTCATTTGTTCCAATCATGAGAAGCTAACTCATAAACAAAAAGCACATATTTATGTAACATGAGATCAAATGGGCATTTCATTTTCCTCATCTAATTCAACCAAATAAATGCTCACATTATCTGCACAGTTGGAAAACACACTGTCTCAATATAAGGTGTTAAGAAAAAAGCAACCCATATAGTGTTGTAAAACCCTCTGCAACAAAGAGGAGACAGTGTGTTTTCCAACTGTGAAAATAATGCAAGCAATTCATTTGTTCCAATCAAGAGAAATCTAACTTGTAAACAAAAATCACCTATGTATATAACATGAGATCAAAATGGCATTTCATTTTCCTCATTTGAATCGACCAAATAAATGCTCACATTATTTGCACAATTGGAAAACACATTGTCTCCATATAAGGTATTAAGAAACAAGCAACCCATATAGTGTTGTAAAACCCTCTGCAATAGAGAGGAGACAGTGTGTTTTTCAACTGTGCAAATAATGCGAGCACTTCATTTGTTCCAATCAGGAGAAAGCTAACTCATAAACAAAAAGCACCTATTTGTGTAACATGAGATCAAAATGGCATTTTTTTTCCTCATCTGATTCGACCAAATGAATGATTACATTATTTGCATAGTTGGAAAACACACTGTCTCCATATAAGGTGTTAAGAAACAAGCAACCCATATAGTGTTGTAAAACCCTCTACAATAGAGAGGAGACAGTGTGTTTTCCAACTGTGCAAATAATGCGAGCAATTCATTTGTTCCAATCAGGAGAAAGCTAACTCGTAAACAAAAAGCACATATGTATGTAACATGAGAAAAAAATGGCATTTCCTTTTCCTCATCTGATTCGACCAAATAAATGCTTGCATTATTTGCAGTGTTGGAAAACACACTATCTCCATATAAGGTGTTAAGAAACAAGCAACCCATATAGTGTTGTAAACCCTCTGCAACTGAGAGGAGACAGTGTGTTTTCCAACTGTGCAAATAATGTGAGCAATTTATTTGTTCCAATCAAGAGAAAGCTAACTCTTACACAAGACACATATGTATGAAACATGATATGAAAATGGTATTTCACCTTCCTCATCTGATTCGACCAAATAAATGCTCAAATTACTTGCAATGTTGGAAAACACATTGTCTCCATCCTCGATTGCAAGTCCCTTTGCAGCCAGCAAATTGCAAAATCAAAATGTGGAAAATGGAAATACGTCACGGTGACGAATGCATTTGAGCAGTTTGTACTAGTTCGGTCACCTGCAACTCCATTTTCCTTGCCCACACATCCCTCCCCACCCACCAAATTGTAAAATCAAAACCGTGGAAAATGGCATGTTAGTTGTGTTTTGTCTAGCTTTTTCACTTTAGAAAAAAAGCACCTATGTATGTAACATGAGATCAAAATGGCATTTCCCTTTCCTCATCTAATTCGACCAAATAAATGCTCACATTATTTTCACTATTGGAAAACACACTATCTCCATCCTTGATCGCAAGTCCCTCCCTAGCCAGCAAACTGCAAAATCAAAATGTGGAAAATGCCTATGCACCGCAACAAGGAATGCGTTTGAGGGGTTTCTAGTGGTTCAGCTGCCTGCAACTCCATTTTCATCACCGTAGCATCCCTCCCACCCACCAAACTCGAGAAATGAAAAATGTGGAAAATGGCAATGTTAGGTGGATTTTTTCTAGCTTTTTGATTTTAGACAAAAAAGCACCTATGTATGTAACATGACATCAAAATGGCATTTCACTTTCCTCATCTGATTTGACCAAATAAATGGTCACATTATTTGGAGATTTGGAAAACACACTATCTCCACATATAGTGTTGTAAAACCCTCTACAACTAAGAGGAGATAGTGTTTTCCAACTATGAAAATAATGTGAGCAATTTATTTGTTCCAATCAAGAGAAAGCTAACTTGTAAACAAAAAGCACCTATGTATGTAACATGGCATCAAAATGGAATTTTTATTTTCCTCATCTGATTTGACCAAATAAGTACTCACATTATTTGCAGTATTGGAAAACACACAGTCTCCATATAAGGTGTTAAGAAACAAGCAACCCATATAGTGTTGTAAAACCCTCTGCAATTGAGAGGAGACAGTGTGTTTTCCAACTCCACATATAATGCAAGCAATTTATTTGTTCCAATTAGATAAAGAAAGTGAAATGACATTTGGACTATAGGAAAGAGTTGTTCAAAAATTTGAAACCGAACTTCATTACATTCTTGGAGCATAGGAGCCAGCTAACTCCTAGACAAAAAGCACCTATGTACATACAAAAATGCATGAAAAACATACATAACAACATACATGGAAACAAACATAACATGACAAAACATCATAGTTCGGGGGCCCCCAGACGAGGGATCAAAGTGATGAAACCAGCAGACGGGACCAAACATCCAGGAAATGGTAGGTAGAAGTTAACGGCGCCGTCAGGTCGGTTTTCTCACCTCATTCCAGATGAAAAAGGAAAGCACCTTAGCTTTGTTGTGAAGTTTCTTTTTCTCACGTGGGAAAATTGCAAGGGAATGACGTGGGCCTTTTCTATTTCGAGAAAGAAAGGTGAAAATACTATTTGTTTTGTGATATTGGGCCTTTTCTGTTTCAAGAAAGAAAGGTGAAAATATTGTTTTCTAGCAACAAATAGTCATTTGTTTCTTCAATGTTCATGGCAGAATGGAAAAATGGCACATACACAGAGTGGATATACATACCTTAGGGAGCTACGAACGCCTACAACTCTTCTCGTTGCTATCCACCAAAACATCACTATCCAAAAATGGAGAAAATGGGACCTTGTCTAGGATTTTTTATATTTGCAATAATGGTTTCGAATGCCACATTTTTGGCTTTTTGTCCATGCCAAAAAAATATTTTGAAAACATACCGCGCTGACGACGCTCGGGTGATGAGTTGTGGTAGGACAATGACCGCTACAGCAGAAACACTATTTGTCGCCGTATCACTAAGAAGGCTTGAGCGCACGCGATGCTTGAGGTATAAAACCGACCAAATTGAGGTGACAAGCACTATCCAATAGTGTTGCAGAGGGTTTTACACCACTATTTGGGTTGCTTGTTTCTTAACACCTAGGGTTTTCCAACATGAATTGTTGCAAAACAAAATGAAGTGTGTACTATGAATCATACTATGTGTTGAGGGTTAATAGAGTCCCCCTTAAATGCGAGATGTGCTATTTGATAAAATACAACACTGAAATAACTGAAACCCAACATTGTGTTTTCCAAATTGCAATTATTTTGTGCACTTTTTTTTCAGTCATGCGAAATTTAAATGCAATTTTCACCCAAATTAAAAGTCCTTATAAATTTTAAAAGGACTTTTCAATACATTAAGATTGTCTTTATTGCAAAAGCTCTTGAAGACATTGTTTTTGTTTAGTAAGAATGCATGTTGGAAAACCCTAGGTGTTAAGAAACAAGCAATGCATATACTGTTCTAAAACCCTATGCAAGTGAGAAGAGATAGTGTGTTTTCCAACACTACAAATAATGCGAGCATTTTATTTGTTCCAATCAGATAAAGAAACCGAAATGACATTTGGACTGTATCAACCAACTGTTCAAAAATTTGAAAGTGGAATGTATTACATTCTTGGAGTAACAAAATAAAACTCTTCATAACGAACTAATTGAAATGGGACAGTGTGTTTTCCAACACTGCAAACCATCTATAACAACAATGTGCCTTGCAAGTATCATAATACCTACTATTTTCCAATTTCATTACATTCTTGGCACCTCGTTTTACTATTTTCAAATAATGGTTTTGAATGCCACATTTTTTGGGTTTTTGTCCATTCCAAAATATGATTTTGAAAACCCACCGGTCCTGACACATTTTCCTGGCGCCGAGACAAGCTACGGCAGGTCGGAGTTAACGTCTGACCATCAAGTCTTTCCATCAGTGCAATTTTTCCATCCGGCCTTCTTTTGCATCAGGGAATTTTGTTTCAATCAGATGAACAAACTGAAATGACACTTGGACTGTACCAGCAAACAGGACCAAACATCCAGGAAAGGTAGGTAATAGTTAACTGGCATATACAATGTGTTTTCCAACACAGCAAACAATCTATAACACTGTACCTTGCAAGTTTCCTAATACCTGTTGTTTTCCAATTTCATTACATTCCTACTATCAAAATCACAAAAGGTTCTCCACACAATCACAAAACATACCAAATTGAGTTCAAGGGTGAGTAACCAATTGGGTTGTTACTTCTAAAGGGTTTTACAACACTCAAAGTTTTATGAAACACTGTGTTTTCCAAAACAGTAGTGTATAAAATGGCAGCAAAAATGGGATGTCATCTAGGATTTTTTCTATTTGCAAATTATTATTTTGAATGCCACATTTTGCACTATTTTCTCCATTCCAAATAACAATGTGAACTATGGCGAACATAGGACAATGTGCTTTCCAACACAGCAAACAATCTATAACATTGCGCCTTGCAGGTTTCATAATACCTATTGTTTTACAAATTCATTACATTCCTACTATCTAAATCACAAAAGGTTCTCCACACAATCACAAAACATACCAAATTGAGGTCAGGGGTGAGTAACCAATTGGGTTGTTAC